>NDXB01013298.1:29379-40440 GCA_002631895.1 Agapornis roseicollis | reverse complement strand
ATAAAAGAAAAAAAAAAAAAAAAAAAAAAAACAACAAAAACATGGAAAGAAAACAGAATATACCAACTAATGGGTATGGGAGAGCTGATCCAATGCGTCGTGGCACAAAAGTGAGACTGAAGGACAACCGCACAGAAATTCACACAGTTTTTTCCCCCCCAAAAAATGCCTGGGACCAAACTTTACTGGCTCTTAAGTCAGAGGAAGTTTTATCTCATGAGTGTGAAGCGTAAGATATAATCCTCTTTTTTTTGATGAGTAATCAGCTTTTATTTTCATGGTTCTCAATCTGGTGTGCATACAGTAAGCACATTAACAAGAACTAAAGCAGTGGAGAAATGAAACAGAAACATGGGTGACATCTGGCTGCCTCCTGCTCATGTGTCCACATTGCGGTTTTTGTTTTAGCTTCCATATTTGAAGACCTATTTTCAGTGCTGCAGGATGCAGCAATATTTGAAGAGTAACAATAAACTTATTCATATCTATGTTGAATAAACAAAAAAACAATCTAAGGAAGCCACACGTCTCCTCATGAAGACTCCATAGGGATAAGTAGAAAATAATTCTGATATTTTCTTCATAGAATCATAGAATAGTTAGGGTTGGAAAGGACCTTAAGAACATCTAGTTCCAACTCCCCTGCCATAGGCAGGGACACCTCACACTAAACCATGCCACACAAGGCTCTGTCCAAACTGGCCTTGAACAATGCCAGGGATGGAGCATTCACAACTTCCTTAGGCAACCCATTCCGGTGCCTCTCCACCCTAACAGGAAAGAATTTCTTCCTTAGATCCAATCTAAACCTCTCCTGTTTAAGTTTGAACCCGTTACCCCTTGTCCTGTCACTATAGTCCCTAATGAAGAGCCCCTCCTCAGCTGCCCTATAGACCCCCTTCAGATACTGGAAGGATGCTAGGTGGTCTCCATGAAGCCTTCTCTTCCCCAGGCTGAACAGCCCCAACTTTCTCAGCCTGTCTTCGTATGGGAGATGCTCCAGTCCCCTGATCATCCTCGTGGCCCTCCTCCGGACTTGTTCCAACAGCTCCATGTCCTTTTTCTGTTGAGGACATCAGAACTGCACATAATACTCCAGGTGAGGTCTCCCGAGACCAGAGTAGAGGGGCAGGATCACCTCCTTTGACCTGCTGGTCACGCTCCTTTTGATGCAGCCCAGGATATGGTTGGCTTTCTGGGCTGGGAGTGCACACTGCAGTCTGCTCATGTTCATTTTCTCATGAACCACCACCCCCAAGTCCTTCTCTGCAGGGCTGCTCTGAATCTCTTTGCCCAACCTGTAGCTGTGCCTGGGATTGCTCTGACCCAGGTGTAGGACCTTGCACTTGGCATGGTTAAACTTCATGAGGTTGGCATCAGCCCCACCTCACAAGCATGTCAAGGTCCCTCTGGATGACATTCCTTCCCTCCAGCACACTCAATCCCACTGTCCATGTCAGCAACAAAGATGTTGAACAAGACCAGTCCCAACACCGATCCCTGAGGGACACCACTCGTCACTGGCTTCCAGCCGGACACTGAGCCATTGACCACAACTCTTTGTGTGCGGCCATCCAGCCAGATCTTTATCCACTGAGTGCTCCACCTATCAAATTGATGTCTCTCCAATTTAGAGACAAGGATGTCATGTGGGACAGTGTTGAACGCTTTGCACAAGTCCAGGTATATGACATCAACTGCTCTACCCCTGTCCATCAGTTCGTAGCCCCATCATAGAAGGCCACCAAATTGGTCAGGCAGGACTTCCCCTTAGTGAAGCCATGCTGGCTGTCACCAAGCACCTCGTTGTTCTTCATGTGCCTTAGCATGCCTTCCAGGAGAATCTGCTCCAAGATTTTTCCAGGCACAGAGGTGAGACTGACTGCTCTGTAATTGCCCAGATCATCCATTTTCCCCTTCTTGAAAATGGGGTTATATTTCCTTTTTTCCAGTCTCCAGGAACTTCACCTTGTTGATGTGGGAGTCACAGACAATGCTGAGATGATCAATGTGATCAAGCTAATGCCAATTTATTAGACCAAGTGTCAACCTAATATAGAGATTCTTAGGCCAGCTACATTGATCTGGCAATTGTTGATTGGGCACCTTAACACTTAAGAATGCTAGGATTAGATAACACTGTCCTGGGAACTCCACCTCCAGACCTTCTCAGCTCCCTCTCTCCTCTGCTCACCTCTGAGTTCTTACAGCTGGTGTTTCTTTTACTCCCTAATCCGTGGCCTTCAGTTTATCTCAACTATGTGACTGTTCTCAGGCAGGCTGCCTTACACCATGGTCTCTGGATTGCTCACAAAATGCCTGCTGTTACACAGCCTATCCACATCACCTGATTGCCATGATTTTTCAAATATGATGGACAGTGGCTTAGCAACTTCATTTACCAGCTCCTTCAGGACCCGTGGATAGATTTCATCAGGTCCCATGGACTTGTGTACATTCAGGTTTTTAAGATGGTCTTCATGGAATCATGTTTTCACCTGGGACAGCGTCAGTACCCTCCTTTTCTAGAACAGCCATAATATTCAGATCCCACTTATTGCTGTTCTTGAGATGACATTTTACCTTTCTGGTCTCTTGAAATGTATTGTCACATATGCTACAGCTTTAGCTTTGCACGATTTGCCTTTGCTTGGAACTTTATTTGACACAATTTTGCTCACATTTATCCATGCCAAAGAATTGTGCCATTGTGACACTTCTGAATAAACTCAGAATTAACGTTTGCTGTAAAATAAAGGAAGAAGGCAAAATTAGTATATGAGATGGGACAAGATGAAAATGCAGTGAAATAGAATGTAACAATGGAACAATGCTGGAGTTGTGTTAAGTAATAATAAATAAAAAGTTAATTCCACATGAATAGGTTTGATTGGAGAAGTACACAAATTAACAGAAACTGGAAGAAGACAGCTAGAGAGCATGTACATAAAAAGAAAATAAAGATACTGGAACAAAATATTTTACAAATTTTGGTGTTTGACAAAGAGTAAAGTTTCAGTATTTTAGTTTGTTTAGATCTTGTGGACTAGGACTGTGTGACTAATTACTACTTTAGTTCAACAGCCTGGATCTGTCTAGATGAAAATGCCTAGAGATGTTTTCTTCTTATCTCAGTGTTGAAGCATATGATTTTTTGAAGTTAAATATCCAGGGACTGATGCAGATTCTGCTGCTGAAACTGTTCCATTTTGCAATAAATAACTAAATATTTATTTTGCCAAGGGCAATGACTCTGTATCACTGCCGGTTAAACTGTTCAGTGGGACACAAGTTGGCAGGAATTTCTCACCTATCTCAGGTGACTATTCCAACCACAAAGCTCTTCAACTACTCATATTCAATGACAATAGTTTGTGTTTTATGCAAAGTGGAACAAAGTTGTCCAAACTTTTTAAAGTATCCTACATGCTTTAAAGCATGATGGAAAATGAATTTTCAAATGTTTTCAGTAGAGAACAGAAAAAAATGGCCACAAAATCCTCATCTCCTGAGAGAACTATATACCTGGATATTGTTGTAATGTAATACCATGAGTATTCCCAACAATGAGATCCCTCTTGGAGAGCACTGAGTAGCCTCTTGTCTGAATCCCGAACTCCTCCCCTGCTGGCCTTCCAAAATAGAAACTGTCTACTGAAGATTTCAGGCCAACTGAAACAAAACTGAAATTCAGGAAAGCTACTGTTTGGGAAGAAAAAAAAGAAAATCAGTCAGCTTTACTATCTACCCTCAGCATTCATCATCAGAAACACTAACAGGGGATTTTGCAAGAGGAAATAATCTAGTTCATAAAGGAACATTCTATTTGAGATTACCTCAGATCTCAAATTTCAGAACAGGTTGTCATAATGAGAAAAAGGAAAAACAAGATTTCTTTGTTATTAAAACTGGCAGAGGAGAATCCTTCCTCATACATTTTTAGGTGGATGGGTCTTACTGTTAAAAACAGGGCAATAGGCGTGGGGGAAAATCACTTTAGTATGTTAAAATAAAAGAACTTTCTGGATAATTTGTTTACAATAAAACACTTGTTCATTAAAAATTTCAACTCATATATAATTTTTTCTTTTAAGATTTTTCTTAGAGATATAAACCATTTATCGATCTATTAAATTTCTTGGATTAGTTTAATAGATTTACCATATGCACTAGCAGTATAAAAACAACTGGTATTTTTAATTTGTTTAATAAAAAAGGGGACCGATTCAAGATTTTTTTTAGCATTAATATTGGTTGTTTCACATAGAAAGCTGAGATTTAAGCTGTGAGGGGCTGTTCCCACAGAAGGAACAACTTTTCGGAGCATGAATTTGCTGCATCCTGTTTCTCACATGTGACCACATTCTTGTCCAACCTTCTCCATGGGTCACAGACTCAGTGGAGGAAGAGGTGAAGGGGCAGAGATTAGAGAAAGTTTTCCCCTAGTGATTCAAACCAAACAGAAAGATAATCTTTAGCTTTTTTAATTATAGTCCTAGTTTTCCTCAAATTTCATTTGGTCACGTTTCTAAGCAACTTCCTAGGAAGCCTCTGGAGTTTGTTATGTGAGGATCTTCAAAACTTACCCCTATTTAGCTATAAAAGAGGGATTTCTGCCTGGCAGCTCAGTGTTTTTCTTCATCTTAACCCATTCATACGGTATCAGAGTAGAACAGAGATTTGGAGAGGGACCCATCATACTTCAGCTAGTAGCTCTGGTGAGCTTGATATACCATAGCTCCACAGCAATGAAGATTTGATTTCACACAATACTTACATCTCATCCTATGCTTGCTATTTTATCTCATCCTATGCTTGCTTTTCCCAGTGGTCTCACTTAGTTCATTGCTTGAGATTTTACTGAATCAGGACCTTATTCAGTAATTGTTGGAGCTTTCAGATATTTGACTCTTCCTGAGGGTGTCTGTATGCTGTGATGTGGAGTCCAGTGCATTGTGGGCATACCAAACTACATTTATTCTAGCAAAATCTCAGTACCAGCAGTGTCCTGTTGTGCATACATGGTACGACATCAGTGTGGACCAGGTTAATTTACCTTACTTCTCTTATAGGTTTACAGTGCACAGAAATCCAACTTTGTCTGCTATGTACTACAGCTGATCTACTAGAAGTCCTATAACAGGATATTTTAAAACTAACTCATATGTATCTGCACAATAGGAATTGCAGTATGTGTATTGCTAAGGATTTAAATTTCAGAAAGAAAAATGAGGGTCTGCCATACAGATCATTGATCCCGAAGGTTACGGAAATTTTGAGCAGTTTCCCTGCCCTGAGTGCTGATAATACTTTCAACCTTAGGAATACCAGTGTATGAGCAATTTCTAACTTTGGCACTTAGACTGCATTTAAGACTGACAGCTGGTTTTGGCACTTCCCAGCAACTACTATGATATTCCTTTCATTGAAATGCTTGTTTATATTTCCTACATTCCGGATATTATTAATAAATAGAAATTTCACACATTCCCAATAAATAAGTAAATAAATAAGATAAATCTACAGCTGACAACAGGCCCATAAAGCAATATCAATGTGATATATTGTGCCTGAGTCCAATCTAGGGATTACTGTGAAATATATTGCGAGGGTTGAACCCTTTGATGGATAGTATCACTGTGCCATTTGAACTGGTCTATGCCTTAAGGAAGACTGGAGGTATTGTAGAATCAGCATAAAAGTTCACTTTATATTCCTTTCACCTTGAAAAATAAACTTTATTTTAGACCAGTTTCACACACTGTAAAAACTGTTATGGGGGAGGTAATGCACTTGGCCTTTGCCATATGTCACCTCCTCTCTCACTGCTGTCATCACAGGGCATGTTTACACTGAAATCTGAAGGTGTGACTGCCATCCTGCAGTTATACCCTGGGTAGCTGTGAACTAGCTAGGTCTGATACCAGTCCAGCTGCCGGCAATACAGGGTTCAACATGTAGCATGCAAAACCTGCCAGTGACACTGAATGAACATTTAGGGCAGGTATAGATGGAAAAGTTGAGGTGCACTCAACTCCTTTGGCTATTAAAAGCAAGCTTCAAATTGAAAACTGGAGAGTTGTATTAACACAGGGTTCGTCCTGCCCTTATTACACAGTACCTCTCAGGAGAATTTAGGACTTAGGCACAATGCAGAGCTAACAATACTATATTATCCATCTCAGAGTTGGGCAGCACCAAGCTGGTCAGGAGAATGAGAGAGCAAATTCGGGTATGCACAGACATGCAAACCTGTCCTGAGCAAGTTATCCAGCCATGCTGTTGAGACCATCCTGCAGCTACACAGCTGCTCACATTCAAAGCAGTTCACTGACAGCTGACTTGGGGACATGTGGGCTGGCTGCAGTCACACATCTCACTGCAGCACAGAAATGTATTCTGCATGCAAATACGGAGGAGCTGAGTTTTGACTGAAAAGAAATGTGCTCTTTTGGGGCTCCAGAAGTCTGGTAACAGTGGTGGAGACTCTATGTCAGTTAAATGCAGGAAAGATGGTTATTGAAAGAAAAACTCCAGACATTAACATGCTCAGGTCAATGTGCTGAGTGGTATCGGAAGTTATTTACTGCACAATTGTGCTGCAGTATCTGTTGGGGCTGTGGCAAGGATTGCTGACATAGTGTGGTAGATGTTTGCTATAGCTGAACTACTGCTGCTGAAGGGAGTAAGAATTCAAGCAGTGTTTGAAAGAAATTGCAGTTGGTCTGTGCTGAGACAGTCTTCAGAGTGGAGCATGCACAATCCTCCTTTAATATACACAGGAGCTATTGTTTCTTGTGTTTGTTTTTTCCTTTCTGGCTCCTGTATCTTGAAGTCTCTACCTGTAGAGACAATATTAAAGCTCACCTTGAAAAAAAAAAAAAAAAAAAAAAAAAAAAAAAAAAAAAAAAAAAAAAAAAAAAAAAAAAAAAAAAAAAAAAAAAAAAAAAAAAAAAAAAGAAAAAGAAAATCTGGGTGAAAGTAGAAAGGACACAGAAACTGGAAAAAATAAGTGCAGTTCTGGGGCAGAAAAAAAATGAAAAATTGAAAAGAAAGAAAGAGAGAATGAGCAAGAAAGAAAGAAGAGAAAGTAGGTAAGTAGGTAGGTAGGTAGGTAGGTAGCTAGGTTGAGAAGATAAAAGACTAAAAACTGGGAATGAAAGAAACCAAAAGAGCAACTAGCAACTTGGAAGCCACTGGGCAGCTCTAAGGATGCTTTGTCTGGAGACCTGGCCTGACATGAAAACATAAATAGACCCCACAGTCCCCAGGACATTTTCCTCTTCCCATTAGAGCTATGTACATAGCAGGATTGCCAATTGTGTTTTTACGACTCAGTGGGTATGACCTTCTTCCTCATATACCACAGACGTTGCTTGTGGGGAAGAACTGAATAAGTGAGCCGACATCCACAAGTTTATTTGTATGGAACTCATCTATTTTCTGATTCACGTATATGCATGCACACATTTGACCTCAATAAGATTGGAAAAATAAAATTAATAATTTTGAAAAAATAATTTAAAATACTTCACCCATTGCTAATGAGCTTGTGTTGTTCTAGATATAAGTATCCATAAAAATGTGTGTAATGTCGTGTTACGCAATAATTGAATGTCAGTGAATTACTATTACTGCTTTCATTCTACTTCATTCTGTTTGGGCAGTACCTGCAATGCATTAAGTTCTTCTCAGTGTACGAACAAATGCACACATTGTCCAGAGTTGAAAATGCGCTAATCAGTATGACCAAAATGTTCATGGCAAATGTCAATCTATGCACCTGATCTTCCTTGAAAAGACAAAAAGTTTGGCTGTATGCAGATGAGCATCGAGTGCAAACAGTGCTTTCCAGGTGCTTCTCTTTTATTATTTTCTGGAAAGTGAGGTTGATAAAAATGACTGTCAGATGCAGACCTGTGAGCAAATGGCATTAAACTGTCAGAAAAATCATCTTAATCTTACATCCTCAGGTCAAACCCTCTGTTCAGCATTGCTTTAAAAACCTGCCTAAAGCAGACAGAAGTCAAGATAGTTTATGTAGAGGCAATCTTAAACTGGTGCAGAGATTGACAGCAATATACATGTTTTTATTACAACTGTAAGTTCTTCTCCATTAGTCTAGAATATACCAAAGTAAACACATGTGACACAATAGGTAAATTTTACCTTTTACTTTGGTATAGATACACAATATTGAAATTAACAACCCCCATTACCTCAACTAAATGATCCGTAGTTCTGCTATGTGGATACTCAAACCCTTCCACTCCAAAAGTAAATGTGAGATATCAGTCACTACTCAAGCAAATCAATACCTACCTGGTAAGCATTAATAATATACTACATACTTAATGAAAATATGATTAGAAGCAACTGATCTAAATGAATTCCAAGTAAGAAACTGGCCATGACTAGGAACCATGTTTTGTACTAAGAAATCAATCTTTTTTTCAGTCCTTTTCCCCAAAGCTTATCAGATATTTAAAACAGAAAATAAGGTGTCTGGCTTTCACTATTCTAAGCAATTTATGCACTTTTATAGTAGATCAAAAGGCATTAGTGCAATTATTATAGAGATTAAGGTTAGAAACACACTGAAATTAATGTTAAGTTTCTTTAAAAGTAACCTTTCTGTACTCATTAAAATGGTTATTGGTAAACCCATTTTCCTCCCCCTGGAACTTAGAGAGTAAAGCTAGTAAAAGAAACTAAGTACCATTCATTATTGCCAGCATCTGTAATTGTTTGTATTATACTTTATGGAAAAAATACATAAAATGCCACATTTGAAATCTACACTATTAAAAATGTCAGGTCTATTATAGCATTTCTGAAGACCAATTTGCCTTTTTTTCAGAAGGTTGTAATAAGCCAGGTTCATTTTGTTTTCTACAATTTATCTTTTCAGTGGTAATGGAAAATTTCCCCCTCAGGCACAGCAAGCTATTCTTATCTTAGACAATTAGGCAGAAATGAAAGGGATCACAAAGGTGAGATTTCTTCACAAACAGTGTGATGTACTTTATACCATTTAGCACTGAGGGATATCTGACAAATAAATTCTGTGTGATTCATGAAGGCAGTGTAGCTAATACACAACTCTGAACAATGCTTCAGCTTTTAACACATCAGAAAGAGGGTAGGCAACCAGACCCACTTAAAGATGTATTTAGTCTCTAGTCTTGCTGTTAACAATGTTTTTAACAGAGCTTGTGGAACTTACAGTGAGACTGCAAATAGAGAGAAACAAGCCCATGAAAACAAATAATTCCTTGTAATGTAAGAGGAAAAACATACATTTGGACAGCGTCCTTCACCAGCAAAACTTACTTGGAAGGTTTTGCAGACATCAAGAGGTCTTTTCTTGTACTTTCTTTAAATTAATTTTAAGATTAAAAAGTATATGATAAAGCAATTACTTAATATTCAAAAAGTCTATTAGAAAGAAAAGATAAATAAGTTACTAAGGAAAATACTTTCAGCATTCTTTGTATTGTGCCCAGCGGTGAGGTACAATGCATATATGATGATTCTTTTGATGGGTCTTTTTTGTGCCTTGTTGTACCTGTTTAGGTGTTGGTGGGTGGTGATGCCACAAAACTCTTTCAGGTCTCCTTCCAGAAATCTTCCTGTAGCACATAGTAACTACAGACTAGTTCCATCTCTATGGCATATCCATCCACCATGAAATGATGGATGAAAGAGAAAATTAATTAATAAGGTACAATTATGGATTTTTAGTGCTAGTGTTTTGAGAGGGTGTTTCTCCATCCGCTCTGTCCCATCATTTAAAGGATCATTAAGCTATTTTGAGGCTGGAGGCCTGCTGTATGAGCAGTCTTCAGTTAGTTCAAGATAAAATATTCCTCCTTAGCTTCTTTTAACCCGTGTGAAGTAACATTACTATGTTTTGTGACACTACCATGAGATGTGATGTTACCAGGTGGTGCAGGTGTAGCTAAGTAAGGACTGGTCAGTAATTCCTAATTAATTTAGGTGTATACACTGACTATAATTAGCCTATCTAACCAAATGCAGAAAATGAGAACAATGACAGGAGTCTTTGAGAAAATTCTTAGAGAAACAATGGCAAGAATTCAGTGTGCAAATAACAGCTTAAGAATGTCTGAGAGCAGTCAGGAGGCCCAAGGATTTGTAACTTTGCATGCAAAGGAGAGATAACTCCCACTTACTGTGTATACCACAGGCTTAATATACTACGCACATAATAAATAATAATTTCTTTACTTTTCTTTCTTTTTGGAAGGTAGCATTTTTAATTTACCTTGTGTCCTATAAATCCAGCAAAGCTATTGCTTCTGTGCAAGAGGAAATAGTTGCTGCTGATTATCCCACTCCAGTGCAGAAAAGTGGCAGGTAAAACACTGCAAAAAAGTGTTGCATAGTACAGTGTAACAGTACATACATACAGCAACAATTCAATAATAAGATACAATAGTATTCTACATAATACAGTGCACAGTATGTGCCTAAATGCATGTTGACACTGTTATCCCAAGAAGACTCTACCAACTAAAGAGTAAGAAATGGTGTTGTGGTTTAAACCCAACCAACCAGGCAGCTCGTTCACTCACTCAACCCCCTTTCTTGCCCTCCCCTGCTTCCAGAGAGATGGGGGGAGAATCAAAAGAATGCAACTTCCACAGGTTGAGATAAGGACAGTTTAGTAACTAAGGTATAACACAAATCACTGCTGCTACCACCAATAATAATAATGATAAAGGAAAAGAATACAGCATCGCAACAACCACTGGCAGATAACTCATGACACCCCACCAACCGAGTGCTGACCAACCACCTCTTCCAACCACCCTGAGAGAGCTAGGCCTTCTGGATCACTCCCAGTTACATCCTGAGCATGACGTGCTATGGTATGGAATACCTCTTTGGTCAGTTTGGTCCTGTCAGTACAGTCCTGTCCCTCCTTCCTCCCAGCTTCCCCTCCTCCCTGGCAGAGCATGAGGCTCACAAAGTCCTTGGTCAAACATCGCTTCGCTCAGCAACAACCAAAAACATCGGCCTTATCAGCCTTGTTCC
>NDXB01013298.1:5600-27519 GCA_002631895.1 Agapornis roseicollis | reverse complement strand
ATCTGTAAAAGATTTAAAAAAAGGAAATGGGTTTAATTTTTTTTTTTTTTTTTGTATTCCACCACTGTGGTCCTGCCAAAGCAGAGACACATTTTTGGGACAGAGTTTAATGTGACTGGAATAAGAAAACCATACCTGGTTAGCTCCTGCTTCAGGCTGCATCCACAATGGTCCAGAAGTTGTTCTGTGGACATATTTATATGCTAATAATATCATGGAAAATATGGTACTGTGTTTAAGGGACATCTGGTATATTCTTTGGGAATTCCCAACAAGTCATTGTTGCATGTTTGTAGCAAACTTAAAGATCATCACTTAAGCTGACCTCATACTATATGATTTTATGACCAAAAAATTTGTGAAGATTAACATGGTTGGAGTTTATATATTGAAATATTTCTTCATATATGATTCCTTCATGATGGTGCCACAAAAGAATCCAGCAAATAACCCTTCTAAATGTTGTTTTCTTTCTGTAATTATTCTTTACCTGTCAGGAGAAAGAAGGTGACTTACCAGAGTTCTTTCGTCATGAAAGCCAATGTTATCTTCCATCTCTCTCTAAAAATAACAAGCTATCATCAGACAAGATAACCACCTTGACAAAATACCTTGGAAATAAAGTGAGCTTTGCCTCATGGTGTGATATTTCTGATGTTCTTATTGAAGTTCTTGATGGATATCAATAGTTCATAGTCAGACATCAATACAACTTTCAGAGATTATGTATCAAATAAGATTATCCCCTGAATCAGTGAACAGTTTAAAATGTGTCAAGGCTTAATATTGTGTCTGCTGTTCATATCGTAGGTGCCCTCAGAGATACTTCCAGAGCACAACATACTCAGGGCAGAGATCTTCAAAGGACATGAAGGATATTTGTAACGCACTGAGTAACTAGCAATTGGTAGAAAACCTGTTTTTTGTTTAATAATATTTATACCTACAAATTTTAATCATCAGAAACCAGTAATCATCTAACAGCAAGTGAAAGCACTTTGGAAGAAACCACTACAAATATGGAGACAGACAAGGACATTTTCAAACTGACCAGAAGAGCAGCACAGTCATACTCACGCACAGACTTCTGACATTTATGCAAGGATTTGGGGCACTGGAGCATTCCTTAGCTTGGAAAACAGAGTTTTCCACCTTATTTGGCAAATATTAGGCTTTCTGGTCTGCTAAACATAAGCAACATTCTCATGTATCCCTGAATCCTCAAACATTAATGAGGCTGTTTCATCTTTTTTATTTTTTTTTTTTTTTAAGGAAAGGATAAGAAAGCTTCTATAAAGACACAAAATATCCCTTACAGTATTACCTGAAATATTCACAGAAGCTGAAAATTCTATGTTTCTACAACTCCACTAGTAATATCCTTTTACTGGTCATGCCACCAGTGTAGATCTGCTTGTCCATAATGACATACCTGGAAGGAATTTCCCTCCCAAGCAGTAGTAAAAAAAAAAAAAAAAATAGTTGTTTGCTATAAACCCACAATCCTTAGCACTAGCAGAATAACATTGATACACAAAAGTGCACAGAGACATATAGACACTTTAAACACTTTTTCAACTGGAATGCAGAAAAAGAGGACTAGAAGCTGCAAGAACAGAAGAAGATGCAAGAACCAAAGAAGCTGCAAGGACAGAAGAAGCTGCAAGGACAGACGTGTGCCACTGTAGAAGTAAATGGCTTAGCTGATGAATAAAGAAGTTAAATATCAATAGCAAAGGATACACACACATAAATATGGGACTTGCATATTCCAATGTCATAAAATTCATTTGTGTTTGTAATTGTTCCTTATATGTGCATTTCAGCTGAGGGCATTGTGATACAGGTTACAAGTTTTAAAATAAAATCCTTATCTACTGATGCATAAAACTACACACAGAAAGTTTTGAGAGTAAACTTTAAACCTTTATGATGGTGATAAAGAGCTGCAGCAATTATTGATTTTCTGCATTGCTCTTCCCGTTAATGTGACAGCCATTTGAGTCAAAACAGACATAAACAATATACTGTAGAGACTGTACAGAGTCCATTAAGAATATCTAAACTCTCAGCAGCAAGGAATCTCCTAGACAGGTGTCCTTATGACACTGTGAATCATTCAAAATAGCTCCACATCTCAAATCAATCAGGACATGAATGTCTATGACAAGTTTTGTGTTTTCAACAGGAGCCCCACAGCTTTAACATATATTGACTTAAACACTGTAGCGGAACTGCAGCAAACCTTTCCACAGCCAGATATTGTATCCACATACAGATCAGAGCTGCTCTGAAGTTTCTCCCGTTGTCCCTGAGGTTCAGTGTGCCCCAGCCAGTCTTACCTTTGGAAAGCACAATGAAGAGAGAATTTAACAGAAACAGAAAGCAAAGTCATGATCATATGGTATATTTTTCTTTTTCTATTTTAAACAATGCAGTCCTCACTATTTTTTCCCTCTTTCTTTCCTCAACAAATATAGTGGAAAAATGTTTCTTAAGGCAAAATTTTCTTATATTTGTTTACTAAATGATGATCTGAAGATACTGTAGATACAGAGAAGTAGTCATAGGTACCTGTGATGGGATATACCTAAGCATTTCAGTTACTTTTATAGTGTATTGCTTCTCATTTTTAAGTCTGTTATTTAGAAAGTGTCTAAACAGCTCAAGATGACCTTACAGCTTTGACACTAAATCACAGGAAAGAGCTTCTAGTGTCAAAATAGTAAAAAGAAGTGCTGAGAAATCTGTGGATACGTCATTGCAAAATAAAGCCATCAGCTCCTGCTTAGAGGAACATCAGATTTACATTTACTTCAACAACTAGTAAACACTCCTGACAAGTGAAATGTTTCTTATGTATCCCCCCTGAGAGGACTTAGAGAAAGACAAATGCTGCTGTTTCTGAGAGGTTCAAATGCAGGTCATGATGTCACTAGGAGGGCAAGCCTGTTCAGCAGAAGCAAGCACACTACCCTCCCTGCGGTGCTTCCCAGTCTGGGCCTGGTTGCAATGACTCTGCTCACACAAATGGCTTCTGGTCCCTGTCCTCTCCTACAGACAGCCTCAGGGCAGGTCCCTCTTGAGCACCTGGTGAAACCCAGGAGTGCATAAGAATTGCAGGCAGCCACCACCTCTTGCTACTGGCATGTAACATGACTTTTCTTACTTGAAGTTTGCTGTCAGGACATCTTTTTGCTCTATAGGATAAATAGTTTTTGACTTCTCAGAGGCTGTTTACCCGCAGACCTTCATACACAATTCCATATGTGAACAAATACAAACATAAAAAATATCTTTCTGTCCTCATTTGAATTTTTGTTAGTTTATTTCCAGAACAAAGTGCTAATAATGCCTTTTACTTGTTTAGTCAAAATCAGATTTCAGAAGGGTGTAAGTCCTTGGTAGAAATGAAAGATTTAATTAGAATATGTATGAACAGTATACTACATAAATTGAAATTTAATCTTTAAAGTCTACCACTATAAACCTTTAAAAGCTACCACTGGATTGGCTCAATACTCTGGCCATTGGGAAGATTAACCTTTAAAGGCTATGCATAATTTGGCTTGGCACTGTGGTCAGTTTAACAGTGTCCTTGGCCCTGCTAACAGTGTTTAGCATGAGATCACAGTTCACATCTCATGTTGTGGTGAATTATATTGAAATTTGGACCTGTAATGGTCTCAGTATTTTTAAATATGTTTTACTACTTGATCATAGAATCATAGAATAGTTAGGGTTGGAAAGGACCTTAAGATCATCTAGTTCCAACCCCCCTGCCATAAGCAGAGACACCTTACACTAAACTGTGCCACTCAAGGTTTCATCCAACCTGGCCTTGAACACCACCAGAGATGAAGCACTCACAACTTCTTTGGGAAACCCATTCCAGCATCTCACCACCCTAACAGGAAAGAATTTCTTCCTTATGATGGCATGATCCTGATTACACTGAAGAGCTATTCTATGCAACATATCCTATTATTCTTAATTTAACCTCATAATTGTATCTAAATCATTCTAAATGTGTTGGCTAAATACATTTGGATTTCTCTTGAATGCAGAGGGCAAAATCTAACATAACCATGGTCTAGCAGCACAGGGAGTGCTGCAGGAAGCCAGAAGCAAGAAAAAGATGCCATTACAAATGTTCAGTCTTGCACGACTTTCTCTCCTTTATGAACAACTCCTGACTTTGGGACAGGCATATTCCTTTTACTTTTTATTTATTTCCCTCAGGCTGTATTAATTTATTTTGTTTTGCCCTTTTTTTACCTTTCGAAATAAAACATGCTCTTCTGATTGTAATACCCATTTCTTTACTGTAAACCCAACTTACAGTTCAAGTTTGTGAAGATCACCAGTGTAAACTGCATATAAACATGAACTAATATTTCTGATCATGCTTTTGGCCCAGTATGGGAAAAAAAAAATATCTATAGAAGTCTTTGAGTCAAAGAGGGTTTACAAAATGTCTGTAGAAATGTAACAAAATGGTCAAGCTAACCTATATGTGCACAACTTTTTCTCCTTGTAGTCATAAGGTTTTCAAAGAATTTTTTTGGTTTTACTGTAGCTCATACTAGACTCTGTTTCCTGAATTCTGACTGGAGGTTACGTACAGACAAATCCCCAGAGGCTCCTTTTATGTTGCTGGGAAATGCAACTGCATGGAGTTATGGGGATTTGTATTGTTCTGCCTAAAAATAAAACTGGAAACATATTCTTACAAATGAGCAAACAAATTTTGCTGAGAAGTTGTTCAGAAACTACTCTAAACTTCCAAATAAAATGTGCTCTCTGTCTCAGAGAACACATTTCGCAAAGGTCTGAGACTTGAGAGGTACAGACCATGAAGTGCACTCTGTCCCAGTGCTCATGTCATTAATGAAGATGCTAAACAATGTTATCACCAGTACTGACACCTGGACTAGGTACTAGTGGCTGGCTCCCATCTGGGATCATAACCCTCTGGGAGGCTGTCCAGCCAGTTTTCATTCTACTTTACTGTCCACCTTCCTAATTTGTGCTTCATTAGCTTTTCAATGAGTATATTTTGTGAGAAAGTGTTAGAAGTCTTGCATTCTATTTAATTTCTAAGTACTTCTGCCAAGTAGCCCTGTTCACAAATCCATTAAGGTTTTGGTCACTTTTTACATACTTTATCAAAGAGGATATTTTTGAGGAGTTTGCTGATTTTTTTCCTTATTTTAAGAAAACTTAGGACATTTTAAAGATTGAAAAGTAAAGAAAAATGGTGTGCTTAAGTCAGTATCATTAATTTCAAGATTTCAGCTAGTTTGTCACTCATAAGAATTTTGAATAAATGATTAAAAGAAATATTTCAGTAGGCCCAAGTAATTTTTTTCTTTCAAATTCTCAATTCATGACAATTGTTGAGATTTTAAATTCTCACAATTTGCAGTGCTTTGCTAAAAATAAACAAAAACTACATGGCTGGGAAAGGTATGTGCTGTTCAGCTCCAGTAACAGTCTTTGTTTTCCCAGAAACCATCTATCATGAGTATGATTACATAAAGGATTACCATTCCATATTCATTCTTCTTATCTTACTTGGAAGCTGTTTACTTTGTTTATGCAATCCAATTATCATGCCTTCACGCTTTAAAATAGCAGTGCTCATAATATTTATAAGTATAGTCCATTGTTGAAAAATCATAATTTGCAATATTTCTAAGCCAGTTATAAATTGCTATCATAGATGAGGAATTTTAATGCAAAAGAATGCAAATCAGAAAGAAATTGTTGCACTGTGTTGTTGGCAAATATAATGGATGAAATCCTAGACCCCCTGAAGTTTAAGAGGAAGTTCTCGCTGACTTGAACAGAAGCAGAGTATTATCTAATATATCTGATCCTGTCATTCACATGCATTCCTAAAGAGTCAATTATGTCCTTACATTATATTAGTATTTTGGTAGTGTCAAGAAGCCTTGGAGAAGACTGCATTCTGACAGATACTGCACTTTCATGGAGCTTATTAGTCTTATACATGTCACTCCACAGACTGCAGTAGGATCATGTCAGCCTTATATGCTTATATATTAGCAGAAAATCAGGCTTTTCTCCCTTTTTGATTCTGCAATTCACTTTAAGGCTTGAGCTGTAAAGTAAAATCTTTTTTAAAATGACATGCTGGGTTTCTTCCTTTCAGGGTAGCTACATTAGGTTCAGAAGCTCCTTTCAGCAGATGTTCTAGCCTTTTCTGAGACTGCCACTTTTCACGCTGGATTTTGCGCCTAGATAAGCACACATACATACTCCCATGCAAGTCAGAGATATGTCAGGGAGCACAAGAAAGAATATTTTCTTTCTTAAAGTTTTAATAACCATGGGTCGTTGGTTCTTTAAAATGTGAGGATTTAATTTAAACAACATTTTCAAAGTAGCTTTAGAGGTTACTTTCAACAGATTTCTACCTAGAAACTCCTTTCTCTTGTTAAAGAACCTAAAAAAAAAAACCACCTAGGCGGCTTCTTTCATTGCCTGAAGACATCAAATAAAAGCTTTCCAAACTGAATAATGACTTCTGCTCCTGTATTGGTGAAACACAGAGCTGTCAGGTGAGTAATAGAAGCCACAGCCTGTGCCCATGACCAACAACACCATGGTTTCTGTGGTGTGTGTCTGTGCACCTAGTACCAAATAACATGCAACAAAACTTCTTAAAGCACTGCACTCATGTTTTCTTGATCTGGAGATATGCAATCTCACATTAAAAGCTAACCTTTATTAGATGGTTCTATTGCTATATGAAGCCAAGAAGGATTCAGAGCTTCCATATTAAAAAAATAATAAATAAATTGTTCCCAAATCTCCATTGTGATTTGGATGACTTTTCTCAGTAAGACAGCTTTGTAAATTTCCAAGTGAAACTCAGGTCTCAGAATATGTGCCAAATTAGGTGCCCTTGACCTTCAAGTTCTTTATGTAGTTCACTGAATGGTCCCATAATAAAGAACACCAGGCTTTACTTGTCATTCTTTAAATTAAGACATACCAACATCTCACATCTCAGTGTGGTGAAACTGAAATTACATTTCAATTCAATTCAGTGAGTTTGGGACTTTTGAGTAATCCCATACTCAGACATGCCTTTGTCCTAAGAATGAAACCCATGTCTGCTCAGGCATTCATTTCCTCTTTAACAGATGTGCTGACATGATTCGTGTTTGGTGGCCTGGAGTATGGATTATTAATTTTCAAATGGTTGGTAAAATCCTACTCTTTATAAATCCCTGTGTTAAAATTGGACAGGTAACAACAGTAAGTCACTACCAACTTTCCCAACTGGAACTCTAGTATGTCCCATGTTGTATGTGGGCAGTGGTCCTTTCTTTTTTATTTATCTCTGCCTTCTTTGCAGGCTGTATTTCTGTCTATCCATACCATGCCTTTTGTATGGTATGGATAGACAATGCACACCAGCATCAACAATACATTTGTAAACTGAATTCTACTTAGTCATATCCACATTAAAGACATTTTTTAAAGCAGAACAAATATGGATTTAGAGAACAGAGATTTTAGCCATAATATGTGAAGCCAATATTCACATCTTTTGTGTCCAAATCACAGAACAGGGACATCATACTTGTGTCACTAACATTAATACCACAGCACAGACAGTCAGCGTGCTCCAAGACGCAACCACCTGTGAGTTGGTCTTACCACTTTGGTCAGTGTGTGATGTGATAGTGAAATGTAATACTTGATTGGGTTATCTCAGCAAGGTATCTTACTGGTGCACTTCATAAATCAGCTGGAGACTATGATAACCTTATAGGTATGAAAGCTTACTGGAAATGTTAACATATTATTCAAAACACTTTGAAGTTATGCAGATTTATGTTACAAGTTTGTTTCAACAGATAGCTGTAGCTTGAAGGGCATTGTTTGGCAAATCTTTTAAATTTTTCTTAGACTTCAAGTCAGCTCCAGGAGGTTTGCAGAAGCAGATGAGTCTTCCAAGCAACAAAAATTCTTAGTCTAGCACATTAACAGTACAAAGTTTCTAGCAAAACAGAGTTTCAGCAAATCCGTTCATTAACCTTAGACCTCATAATTAGCATGCTAAATGTTAAATCATCTTCAGGCAGTCTGGAAGTAATGCTAGTCTTTAAGTTGCAGCTCACCTTGCCTGGCTTTGGTGTGTAAAACAGAATAAACAAGATAGGACTAAAGACCCTTCTGAATGCTACAGTGAAGTTTGATAGATTTCCATGGACCTTTACTTGCCTTCCACCATGGGTACTTGTCAAAATTGACAGAAACTACTTACACAGCCAAGTCGTTTCCATACGTCTCTAAATTACCTCACTATGCCAAAGGTTTTTATCAAATTAGTTAAAACTGCGTAAAGGTCAAGATTTGCTCTTGACAGCATTGATTTGTGAAGCAGTGAAAACTACTTCAAGTCTTTCACAGCTTGTTTTGAGCTCACAGTTTTGATCCATTTGAACTACAAAATGTCACAACAGTCACTCGAGGAAAATCTGCAGACATATTCTGCCCAACATGATCAGCATAAGTATGGCCTTTCAGTTGGTACATAGTGAAATTCATAACTACTTAATAAAGATAAAGAATTAGAAATGTGACTAGAATGAGACATAAATCAAAAGGCACCTTTTTTCATTAAATAGCAGAATCAAAAAGGTTATTTCATTTTTAAATAGCAACCTTTTCTAATTTACAGAGATTTATATTTTTAATCCAGTATCTTTTTGGCATAACCAAGAGCTGTTGCCCAGTAGGTGCACCATGGGCTACATTTGAAAAGTTTGACTGCTGCTAGCCTCTCTTATCCTCTCTTTTCCTAGCTGAACTGATTTTTAAAATAAATAGATAAACAAAAAGTGGATTGGTCACCATTTTCACCTTCTTTGAGAAAGAGGCCAAAAGGCTTGAGTAAGGTCTGAGGGGAAGCTGATTGCCTCCAGCTTATTTGTCAGTCTTACATAACATAGGGAATAACATTAAAAATTTGAACATATGTAAAATGACATATCAATTCCAAGCTTCAGAAATGGTCCTGCTTTGGGGAAGGGTAACATGAAGACCATAATAATAATTTCTTATTCAGAAGAGTGCGAAACTTGGTTTACATAAAGGACAGTTATATCAATCTGCCTCTAAATGAAGCAATCAATCAGCTTAACTGTATGCTTGCCTTCAAGCATGAGTATTATTCTGTTGAACTGAAGGGGATCTGGGAAATCTGTGAAAGATGAAAGAAGTATTAACTTCTCCAAAGAGAAGTAGGGGGACTGATGCTATAGCCTGTCAAACCATTTCTGCTGAAGGGGAGATGGAATTCCAATCTATGCTCCAGAATTTTGCTGCAAGCTGATCTCCCCCTCTTACACAAGGGAGTGTTTCCTGGGCTGCACAACTGGTCTTTCTCCATGCTCTTCTTCAGCAATTATTTACTCCTGCTATGTAAAATATAAGCACTAATGAAAGGGGTTGAAATAAACACATTTACAGCATAGATGAAGAAGTATTTGGGGTCTTTTGTGAGTTTAACAGTCTCTGTTACTCTTGCCATGTTAGGATATTCACTGTGGTACTGGTTAAAGCAAACACTACCATTTCTCTAAGATTCAGGCAACTGCAGATTTTAATGGCAAGTTCCTAACTGCTGGTGGCTCACTGTGTCTCCCCAGACTGGACTCGGAGCTGAACTCCCTTAAGCAGGGTCAGAATGAACACCAGTTCCTCTCCTTAGCCTTTACTACTGGGTAATTTAGGTGGTTTGTCACTCAGTGGCACCTGGTGCACTTTTAGTTCTTTCCCTTTCCTTAGGAAGGAGTCTTACTGAAGACTGAGAGTTGTTGGAAAGCCAACTGACTAAAATGTAATGCTACAGCACTAACCATAGTGGATTTAACCCATTGCCACTAGGCCATTATGAGATGTGCTAGATGTTCATGGTGTTGAGCTTCATACACACACCATGTGTTGCTCAGCCAATTTCAGTAAAAACAAGCCTGAGCAAGATCGATGTTGTCAGCATCAGAAGTATCTTCAGCCTGTGGTCTGAGTCTCCTTGAATTATGGTGCAACATACGTCTATAACAGAGTCAGTATGCATCATAAGTATCACAGCCATAGAAACACACCTGGCTAAATCCAGTCACAGAAAGTATGCAGAATTCAACAAAGCCTCATCCCACTTGCCTCAGGAGTTAATTTGCACAGTTAAATTCTTGTCTTGTTAACATTTATTTGCACCTAATAAGGCACAGAATGATTATATGGTATATGTCCTAACATTTAATCCCATGGTGTCATATTTTAATTGGACAGAAAGAGCATCCAAGTGGTTTTAATTCCCCAAGGAAGTGGTTATTCAGTAATAATCATAAATCTTGAAGCTCCCTTATTACTTTTATTTAAACAAAATCCTTCATGACTAAAATATTACATATTTTTTAAATTGCATCAAAATGAATTTGATGGTTTAAAAGAACAGATTGCAAATTTAGTCCATAAGTACTAGCTTATAGAGCACCTCTCACATACTAGGACCCCTAGCTATAAAATGATAACACTTCAAACACTCAAGAAATATGGCTGAGAGCATCACATCTTTATAGACACCATGAGGGGTTGGTGAGGCTCAGACTAAAAAAGTATGCTTTGTGGCTTCAGTCTTTGTTATGTATATTACATAGCATGTGATCAGCTGGAAATGAAGCACCATTTGCTGTCACCTACTGGGCCATAGCTGATTAAGTCTCTTTATGCAGATCACAAAGAAATGAAATTGCAGAAGAGAAGCTATCACTCAAGTTTCAGCTTAAGTCCTTTGAGCTACACATATGGCAGTCCATGAAACAGGAAAGGACCCATTTTCTGAGTCAAAGGGTAAGAGGCAAAGAACAGCTAAATGCACAGAAATAAATTCTCCACTCCCTAACCCTTATATGCTCAAATGGGGGAAACCTGGTGCTTCCTGACCCTAGGGCAAGATGGTGCACACCAAGGAGGTTCCCTTGATCAAGCCATGAGGAAAAGTGCACCAGTGCCTGTACCATTCCTGCTTACTTGGACAGACATCATGTGGATGATGTGTGAGAGAGTACAGGCAGTTTTCTTGTTTGAAGCATGCTGCAAGAGAAACAAGAAAAGCAAAATATTTAAGAGGGAGTCTAGCTGATGCAATTGAAATTATGGGAAGTATTTAAGTAGATGAAAAATAATGTGAACTTTACTGGAATGTGTAAGGATGTCAACACTCACTCATAATGGTCTCCTTGACGTAAAGAAGAAACACCAGGAGACCTTTTAAGACCCCAGTGTTCTTGGTTTTCTGCTTTAGTGAAGATGCTATGAAAGCCCCTGAAGAGGCTGCCCAGAAGAAAGAATGCCCTCCTGGCAGGCACATTGCTGTTTGCTGTTAATTGCAGCATGCCAACTCCTGACACATTTTTAATAGGCAAGGCAGGAGGGAAGGTGGTATTTTTTATAGGTCTTTATAAAGTACTAAACGGCAAATTTAAAATGCTCATTTCACTTGTGTAGCTCCACTCTACTTGAATATTGGCTCCAGGTTTACTTCATTATCCTCTTACCAGTAATTAAGCTACCTAGGGACAATGAGCAAATAATAAAATGCTGTGGCAGAGGAAATTAGTTTAGACTACAAAGACTTGAATGAAATTATTGTACAAAATAGAGGAAAGTAACAACATATAAAAGATATTTACCTATGTCTAGATAAATACATTCCAAGAGCCATAATATTTCCTCTACATGAAATATGTAAATTGAGGGTTTGGAGAAGTCAGGTCATTCCCTGTATTTATATCTCTATTTATATTCTGTGCTATCCTGATGGCATTACCATCAATCCAACTCTATTGTAAGGTAAAGATACTTGGTGTATTTTTAAAATCCAAAACTCCTGAAGCCATGTAATTATAACTCCTTGTTTTTAGCTTTAGTATGTTATCTGTCCTCAATGGTACAGTGAAAAATTTGTGAATTCTAAAAGGCAAATGGAAAATCTTAAAATGTCATTGAAATATATTTTTACTCCTTCCTCATAGTACTTACAGGGTCTGGCTCTATTTTTGAGTATGCAGGGTTGGTAAGGCTGAATACTTATGTTCCATTTGCAGCCATAACAAAAGGAAAATACATTTGTACCTAGGATATACTCCCTTTGAAAAAGGCTCGTATCCTATGAACACCATCAATGAACTTGATTGCAAACAAGATTTTTACAGGTTATTTCAAGAATACAAACAAGTTCTCATACACCGTAGAGAGACTGACAATGCTTATTTCATTAAGAATAATAAACGATAAGAATAATGCCAACGTATTTTAAAGTATTTTGTTAGACACTTTAAGTGGTTTTCCTTATCTGTTTTATTAAAGCTATGTATGAATAAAAAAATGTGGTCAGTTTGTTTGCTTGTTCATTTCATTAATGGCATGCTGAAATTAATGGATTTTGGTGATTTAAAGGAAAGGAAATATAGGCTGAGAAGTTTTTAAACTGAAAGCAAAGTCAGACATTTTCCAGTACTGACTAAAAAGAATGTGATGTGCGTATGATGATCTGTATGATCTACCGTTTGGAAATTAAAAAGTAACATTTAATGTGGTGCATGAATTGTTACATAAATATTAGTAATGGGCTGATTATTTTTCTCATTCACTTACCGTAAGTGGAAATTCACTAAAAAACTTTCACTGAATACACTTTCAAAAATTATCTCTCAAAAAACTGCTAGAACGTAGTAAGCAGAATCCTTGCATTATGGATGTTGAGATGCTGTTTCAGATAATGATGTAGTAGTAAATATTTTCTCTAAGAAAGCGTAGTTAACAAATAATGTTCCAAAGTGGATCAGTTTGAATACTCCCAAGCAATGAAGTGTACTATGAAAACTCACCAGGTAGGAGCTATTGTCCAATTGACAATATAAACAAAATTTCTTTTCCAGGCACTAAAAATAGAGGAAAATAAAAGTTGAAATAAACTACTTTACTAATCTTGATACAGCTTTTCCTTGGATAAAATATTAATATTGTTTTTTCCAACTAATAGATCACGAATTATAATTCTATCAAAGTGTTTTGGTGGCTTATTGAAAGACTGATATTCATAGCGGGCAAAATCACTTCTCCTGCAAGAAGAACGTAATTTCTTCATGAAGGGGGTTTTATTTTTTTCTTCCAAGGCATTGTATTTGAAATTCTTTTATATTGATTTTATTTTTTTTAATTTTTAATGTAAACAGAATATGGAAGGTAGGGTGATAATCAAGATCTATTACAGCACTATATTTAGTTTAGAAATAATAAGAAATATTAATAATGAATAGATGGAAAAGGCCATCCTCCCCAGCCTGCTGTATCAAGTGCTTTGTTCCAAAGTTGTAGACATTTTTAATAAAATATTTCAGTAAATTTAGTCAATTAAAACTTTATTTTGATTCAACACAAGATTTGACCTACCTGTGGAGCTCATGGGATCTTGGAAACTTCATTAATCTTGCAAACTCACATTTCTTCTCTTTACTAGGCTTCAAATTTGTCAATATAAGGCACATGGTTGTGGTTACCATATCTTAGCCTTCTTATTGCTGCCAGGTTATGATTGTGTCTTGACAGCATTTTTAATGGATTGCCATTCAGAAGAACAGAACACGTGTGGTATTCCTGCAACCTGCAGCTGTTCAAAACTAACAGGCTTTACTTGGAAGCAAACACATGTTTGAGCCCTCAAGCTGGATTTTCAGCCACTAGCATCAGTGCAAATATAGCCACAGAAATAGCATCACAGAAATTATTTCAGTATTACTCAGAAGGAGTAAATCTTGTCCAAGCTGCTGGATGTCACTCACAGATCAGAAAATGTAATAGACAGAACAATACCAGTGACATAACTGGAAATAATCACAGTCTGCGCCATTTATATTTTCTCCATGTAGACTTATATCCCCACAGCACAGGTAGCATCAGCTAATATCCCTCCTGGATACCCAGGTAATGCTGTGGGCCCTAAGCTGCAGAAAGCCTAAGGAAAGTTCACAGCTACCCCACATGCTAAATATGAGGTGAGGTGCCTTTTTTAGGGAGTCAGCTACTTGGCACTGCTTTGCACAAGAGCCTGGGCACAGATATCCTGGAAGAACATGTGCATTCACATCCTCACCTGTGTCACTGAGGGTTTGTGTCCCTTACTCGCCTACAAGCGTTGCCAGAACAAACTGAATCGTGCTAGCAGGCTCAGCCCAGATGGGGCTGTTGGTAGCTGTGCTCTGAGGAAGCTCAGTTCCTCCTGCTAGCAACAATTTAAAGGAAATAAAAAAGGTCTCATTTTGTCAATTTGGTTAAGTGTGTGCTTTGTTAAAAGAAGGGGTCTTCTGTTTTGTCTATTTAGATGTATGCCTACACAGTGGTTTGCTTGCTTAATTCCAATTTAGGACATTTAAATCTGATTTTAGGTGCATTTTAGATCTTTAACAATCTTGTTTATTTTCTACTTAAGCTTAAAGGTGCCCAGTGGCTTTTTCTATCTGCATTTTACTCCAGGGTGCATGAGAAACACCAAAAGACTTGGAAGCAAAAGCACATCACACCTTGCATACAGTTTTGAATCAGGACAGCTACTTTTGATATATCCCACAAGGACTGACTCAGTAAGTTTTCTCAAGACTCATTTGTGCCACACATGAGAAAAGGTCACATTTGTGCTCATGGTTTTTATCCTTCTCAGAGTGCTTACCTGGAATGTGCAATACCCAGTTACAAATCTCTTTATAATTTCTCCCTTCACTGCTGTGATTATTAAGCACCAATATATTCATAGATTGGAAACATCTCTTCAGGTTGAGCTGTTGCACTTCTACCTGCATAAAAAAATACAGAATGTAGTCCTAGGGCCACAGGAATAACAGGAGCTGGAGATGACTGCTGCAGGGCCCTGGCTCCTAAGCTCATCATGTCTTTTTGCTCAAGCAGTTGGTTCTGAGCTCCTGTTAGATCTGCAGTCAGAAAACAACCTTGCTGCAGCTTGTCCCTGGCAATTCTCCAGCATGTATTTTTAATAACAGGGGCTGAAGTGGAGGCCCTTGTGCAAATCTATACCTTGAAAGGAAGGCAGGGGGTCAGGACCCAGTTCTGAGCCCTCCAGGGACCCTCATACGCCCCTGGGACAGAGAGGTTAATGCCAAAGAGAAAGAGATCCTTTATACACATTTACATTACTTCCATCATTGTAACAACCAAAAGTGCCTTTGTGTTTGCAACTGTCAAATAGAAAGTGTATTTGTGAAAGTCTTAGGAGTAAGATATTTCTAAACTTATTTTTCAGGTGCATACTAGAGCAAAGCATTTCTGTAAGGTGAAAGAACTCCATTCTAACAAATTAGCCCATTTATAAATAATCTCTTCTTGTAAAGTTCCTGGACTACTACATACACATATTTCTTTGCTGAAGTAAGTCTCATCTGCATGAGAAAAAAATGAATTGTGTCTGACTTAAAAGGACAAACGATGCTTCCAACAATTAGGTCTTGTAATAACTCACGCACCTTATGATCTGTAGTTGTCTTACATTTAGCAAGGTTCAGATAAGAACTACAAGACAGGAAAGGAAAGAGAGTGAAGAAATAATAATTAGAAACCAAATGTCATAATATTTTTTAAGAATTAATATGCCTCTTTATTATTGTGATATTTCTATAAATTCATTGTTGACAACAGTCTCAGTTATAATGGTCAGGGATTTCTCTACTACATTTTATACCTCACACATATCGATGTTTCTTTGCTATTGGCAATTTTTGACTTTGCACCTAAAGGTAAGTCAAGGTGGAGGAACTTTGGCTGAGCTCTATGGAGGACTCCAGCAGACAGGATAATTGAGAGCTTCATTGTACTGCTTTCTTCTTGCCTCAGAGATCAATTCATTCAGTGTGTGCTTCCTGAGGAATGTCATTGAATCATTATGTACAGACATGGGAAGCAAAAGAGGCACAAGGGTTTGCTTCCTGGTTTGAATATAGGAAGCCTCTGCACTCCAAAGTTGTTTTCTCTCTTTGGTGAAAATGTCACATGTCTTCTGATTCCTTAAACTTGATTTCACCTGCATGAAGAAGAGACCCTGCAATTCTTGCAGAGGTTCTGTACTCTAAGCAGAGGGAATTGACTGTATTTTAACTCTTTCTATAAAGACTATTACTAAGCAAAGAAGATCTTGTAAAGTACAGTGCATAGTATGCTGTCTCTCTGCTGTGTAGCTTAAGAGTGGTTCAATTATATGTTATTAAAGCTGGCTGGAAGTTTCCAGCTGTTTTGGAGTCTGCCAGCAGTGCCTGGGTTTTCATCTGAAGCTGGAGCACCACCAAGTTCAAACAAATGTTGGAACCCTGTGTACAATGGAGGACTTGTTAGCATAGTTCCATGCACAAGCCAGATCTGTATTGAGCACATACTGCACTCCTTTTTTAGCAAAATTGACAGTCTCTGATTTTACAGATTGATCTTCTTGTTGACAATATCACTTGGAGATTCACCTCCTATTTTTCAATTCCTAATGCTGCAGAAGGTTGTTTGTTGCAGATTTAGTTATTCTTCATAGGAGTGTTGAAGACAAGCAAATGTATGTACCTTCCCTCTACCCAGGTCTCCTTATGTCCTTGATTTCTCTTACTTTTTGCTTTTTATTTGTCAAGAATAAGTTCTGACAAAGCATTTATCCCATCTGTTTGTTTCAGTGGGGCTAAAATAAATGGATAAATAAATAAATAAATCTGTATTTTTCTGCCTGTATATCCTCGTTTATAATGAGCAATCATAGGTAGTATGATACGGATCCCTGATAAATAAATTCCTTGCAGCACTTATGATGAGCTGTGTTTGTTGCCAGTCCCCACACTGCTACAAGGAAACCTGAGGCTGGCAGCAGTGACTAGACTGGTCTCTGCCAAGGGCTGCTGCTGTAGTTGGCAAGGCAGTTTCGGCAGCAGCAACATGGCTGTGATGAAGCTGAAGCCTGCAGGGACATGGCAGGAAAGAGGTACTGAATGGAGTCAGCAATCCTATCCAGAGATGCCAGGATGCAACATGAAGGAAAGGAGGTAGCAGAGGGATAATGTTGGGTCCCTGCAGCCTACCCTACCACAGACCTGGTACTTACTCACTTTACATCCAACTTAATATCCTGATGTGTCTCAGACTGCCTTCCTGTGCCACAGCTCTGTCTGTGGAAAATTTTGACCAGCTTCCAAATATAGAGGGACAAAGTCAGATGGATAATTAAGCTGCCGTAAGATGAGTTTGTGCCAAATTGTGTTGCTGGCTCTGTATTTAACCAGGAAGAGACCTCTGACTTTACAACACACCTACTCATAGACACTTTTTTATTTCTTTCCTATGATTTATGCCAGTCTGGGACCTTGCTGTGGGGGAAGTAGTTAGTTACTAGGTGAAGAGAATATGTCCATCTCCAGTCTGAAATCAACGTGCTCATCCCCAGTACTGAATTTCATAGAATCATAGAATAGTTAGGGTTGGAAAGGACCTTAAGATCATCTAGTTCCAACCCCCCTGCCATAAGCAGGGACACCCTACACTAAACCGTGCCACCCAAGGCTTCGTCCAACCTGGCCTGGAACACTGCCAGGCATGGAGCACTCACAACTTCCTTGGGCAACCTGTTCCAGTGCCTCACCACACTAACAGGAAAGAATTTCTTCCTTATATCCAATCTAAACCTCCCCTGTTGAAGTTTTAACCCGTTACCCCTCGTCATGTTACTACAGTCCCTAATCACTTCTTCCTGCCTTTCTAAGACACGAAGCAGGCAGCAGCATCTTTTTTGTATTTCTCTCTATACCCCTTCTGTCAAAAAGTGAAAACAAATCACACTTTACCAAGACTGATTTCTAGAAAACAAACCCACATCATTGCCACTTCTTTCCATTAACATACATGCTTCATTATTAGTAATGCTACTGCATGGTCTCCCTCTTGATGTTGACCTTGTTTTAAAGATAAAACTTCTGAAGGATTTTCTCTTGGAAATGTCTGTGGGTGACTGTGAGGACACATTTTTTACTGCACTGAAGGGGAGCAATAAGCTGTCCCCAAAATCCTGCACCACCATAAGGTAAATCCACTGAAAATATACTTAGGTTCTGTCACTGGTGAACTGCATAATACTATGTGTGGAATACACTGCTTGGAATTTGTTTTTCCTGGGGAATCTTGACAGGGACAGGAAAAGTCATCACACATCATCCCAGTAATTTTTTCTTCTTTCCCTCTTGTCCTGCTGGGTAGGCATCAGGTGGAAGAAATCTGTTTCCGTACAGGCTTAGAAGAGGAATAGCATTTGAAAGAGTAGCCAAAAAACACTTCTGTATTCAAACACAGCAACTGCTATAGAAAGGTCTTCGATCAGTTTGAGAGATTGTGAGAGTGCTGTCATTTCTAAAGGATGGTACATGGTTTGCCACAGGTGAAAGAAAAATAATTCAAGTATAAAAAAAAAAAGAAAACAAAACAAGAAGTAAAGAAAAAAGAAAACATTGAGTAATTAAGTTCATGCAGTATCTGAGTATCTGAGAATGGATTCCCCCAGGAAATAAATTGGAAATGCTATTATTCATAAGTATGCAATCTTAATCTTAAATTAACTGGTTCCAGAACCACATCCAGAACTTAGGTATGCAAAATTAGTCTATCCTGGTCCCCTGCTCCCCTCAGTCCTTGCCGAATTATCATGTGACATCTTTATATTAAGGATTCAAGGGGAAAAATCTACTTGGAAAAAAAATAAAAAAAAAAAAAAACCACAAACAAAAAAAAAAAAAAAAAAACAAAAAAAAAACAAAAAAAAAACAAAAAAAAAACAAAAAAAAAACAAAAAAAAAACAAAAAAAAAACAAAAAAAAAACAAAAAAAAAACAAAAAAAAAACAAAAAAAAAACAAAAAAAAAAAGAAAACAAAAAAAAAAAAAACCCAAAAAAAAAAAAAAAAAAACACAACCACCAAACAAAAAAAAAAACAAACAAACAACCAACAAACAAAAAACCAACAACAAAAGAACCCAAACAAAAACAGAAGAGAGGGGAGAACAATTAGCAATTTTCTTTAGAAAAGAGTCTATTCTCTTTTCCTGTCATGGATATAAAAATTTGCCACCACTAAGCATTCTTTCTAGGATACTGAGATCTTCCAATCTCCTGTGTGCTTCTGAAGAGCCATGGCTTGTTAATCAGCTAACAGTGCTTTTTCAATGTCTCTATATAGCCACCAGCCCTTCCTGAAACCACAGCAGGCAATTCCTTTGACACTGCTTCTTGCCAGCTTCCCTTGCCGTCTGTGTTTTAAGGGAAGCTCCCATTTCTGATATATCCCATTCTGAATAATACAGAATATGGAAGTCTGCTGCTTGATACTCAGTTAGCTAGCTAATGACCTGCAAAACAGGCGTATGAAGATAAAAATTGGTTGCACAGAAAAGACCTCTTCTATCTTTCTCATGAAACTATATTTAGGAAACCAACAAGATCTAAAATTTCTCCTTCCATCCAAGTAGAAAAGCTTTTCAAATTCAGGATCCCCCACTTCCAGTATTGCTTTTTAAAAACATTCTTCTGATTTTGTACTATACACCAAGGTAGGTTTCAGGCAAGTTTCACATCCATCAGGAATGTCCATCAGCACTGGATATGTACTATCTTTACTGCATATTCTTCTGCCATGTACGGAAAAATGCCTGCTCCCAAGGTAGATTTCAGAATAGGAATAGCAACTGATCTTGGGGAGACTCTCTCTGCTTCCCTGTCTGATGGTGTTACTCCAGGTGTCATCTTCTCCCCAAAGACACCAAAGAAGGAGATCCTCTGTAAAAAGGAGCCGCTGCATGACAAATAACTGGAAAAACTTGCTTTTAAGAAGATATTGCAGTGCTCTTTTACCTGATGGGTTTGCTTAAGTTGTTTGCATGCTGGTCCCCTAGTCAGGTCCAAAGATTACAGCCAAAACTTTGTAGTGTTAAAGTTTAACCCTTTATTTTCTCTCAGGGGTAAAGGAGGTGCACACATATGTGTGTGCATTTCCATTCATGAGCTGCATAAACTGTTCCACCATAGTCAACTCTCAGGGATTGCTTGCTGATTTAGTAATGAGTGTACTAGTTATGTTGACAGGAACATTTTCACTTGTACTGCGCAGGCTTTTATAGAGGTGAAAGGTATGGCACCCATTTGAAAACTTTTGAAAACCTTGAGAAGAACTTGGTGGACAAGTGCTAGACTTTGGATGCATGACTGTCTGGAAGTAGTTCTGATGATCTGGGTGTGTTGGGTAAGGTAATATTCATTATGCAGTAATATTTATACGCTAAGGAGTAAAGGAGTGAGTGACAGATTTTATTCTTGGTTTGTGATAGTCCTCTAACAACATGACTGAAGTGCTGCAGTTTGTAGTATATGACATTTGATGAAGAAGAAAAGGATATGATTCAAAAGTTCCTGCTTGGGATGAAGATATTTCTTATTATATAGTATTCCTGTAATCTGGAAGATGCACAAAGGCTTAGCTGATACTCAGTTGTACTATCAAGTGAATTCAAATTAGATATGCTTGTTGTAGATCAAAGACACTGCTTAATAATGTCATGCTGTTATACTTGGGAAAACAGAGGGCTCTGTTTCATAGAGCTCAAAGATTTTTCTTTTTAGTCCTCTGAATTTCAATGACTTTCACGGCCAGTTTTCTTAACTTCCAAAGTTAAATCTGTAAGCAAAAACTTGAACTCCAGATAAATTGAACTCCAAAGCCTTTTCTGTCAGATGCCTACAATTCTCACATGCAACAAATAATGCAATTTGGACAGAAGCCTTAACCTGTATGTAGAACCAAGACAGATAATTAACTTATAATGCATCCCTGAAAGGGGCTTGTCATGAAACTTGATTTTATTACAAAATTCATTGCCAGGAACTTCAAAATGAAAGAATAGTCCCTCATCTGTTTATAAAGGAGTCAGAGGAAAAAAACCCCAAATCTGTAAGACATTGCTGGAGCAAAGTAGAAGTTAGTAAAGCAGGATATGAGGGACACGCAAATCAAGTGCTATTTTCTGATGACATACTTTGCAACATACATGACAGAAGCACTGCAATAAACTTAAACTGATTTCTTTTTTTTTCATAGTAAATCTAATACCTAGTGATCATATCATAACAGATTTCCCATTGGAAAAGACTTGTCTAACAATAATAGTTAAAGTTATGAGCTTATTCAGAAATATACCCTATATTTCATTTCATCTTGTAGGCCCTCTGTTTAGCTGCTGCTCACATTTTAATGATCAGGTACAACATATTACCTTCAAATCAGTGAGAATTGTTTTCAGCACTGCCATTGATTCTACATATTTCAGACTAAAATAATTATATATTGAAAAGTATAGTTAAAATGCACTGAAGTATGGCCACATTTCTTACAAACAATAATGCACAGTAGAGATGTTGATGAAATTCTATGGTAGTTAAAGCTGACTAGGTTATTTTAAATGAAATTCATTTGACTGACATGTTTTTGCTAAACCTGAAACTGGAGATCTTCCAGTCAGCCAATCACTAAGGGAGAATCCAGATAAAAGAAAAAGTCTGGAAGAGCCTGTCCTGTGCATTAGTTCTGTTCCTGTACATAGACAGAAAAGATTTAGGCCCTTCACCTTCATGATCAGCAATTACACAGTAAGAATACTTCCAGTGAATCAAAATGGCAACACATGAGGACATCTTTTGTTTTGAAATGTTTCATTTGAGGCATTTTGTTTTGAAAAACTTTCAGTAAATTCAAGACCTGGTTTTTGTTGTGGTTTTTTTGTTTGGGTTTTTTTTTTTTTTT
>NDXB01013297.1:0-20115 GCA_002631895.1 Agapornis roseicollis | reverse complement strand
TTTAGAGACAAGGATGTTGTGTGGGACAGTGTCAAATGCTTTGCACAAGTCCAGGTAGATGGCATCAACTGCTCTACCCCGTCCATCAGTTCTGTAGCCCCATCATAGAAGGTCACCAAATTGGTCAGGCAGGATTTCCCCCTAGTGAAGCCATGCTGGCTGTCACCAAGCACCTCATTGTTTTTCATGTGCCTTAGTGTCCCTTCCAAGAGAATCTGCTCCAAGATTTTGGCAGGCGCAGAGGTGAGACTGACTGCTCTGTAATTCCCCGGGTCATCCATTTTCCCCTTCCTGAAAATGGGGGTTATATTTCCCCTTTTCCAGTCTTCAGGAACTTCACCTGACTGCCATGATCTCTCAAATCTGATGGCCAGTGGCTTAGCAACTTCATTCACCAGCTCCTTCAGGACTCGCGGATGGATTTCATCAGGTCCCATTAACTTGTGCATGTTCAGGTTCTTAAGATGGTCTTGAACCAGATCCTCTTCTACAGTGGGCCCAAGGTCTTCATTCTCACAGTTGCTGCATCTGCCTTCCAAGACTTGGGTGGTGCAGTCAGAGCCTTTGCCATTGAAGGCCTAGACAAAAAAGTCGTTCAGAACCTCAGACCTCTCCAAATCCTGTGTATCCAGTTCACCCAAGAGCTTCCGGAGGGGGCCTCTGTTGTCCCTGGTCTGTCTTTTATTCACAATGTACCTGTAGAATCCCTTCGTATTATCCTTTACATCCCTAGCCAAGTTTAATTCTAACTGGGCCTTAGCTTTCCTTACGTGTTCCCTGGCTTCCTGAACAACATCCCTGTATTCATCCCAGATCGCCTGTCCTTGCTTCCACCTTTTATAAGCCTCTTTTCTCCTTTGAATTTTTCTCAGCAGCTCCTTTTCCATCCAAGGAGGTCTCCTGCCCCCCTGCTCCACTTCCTTCTAGTTGGGATCAAGCACCCACTGATGGAATTTGGTTTCCTTTTGTTAAAAAAATCAAAAGAGGAAAAAGGAAGAACGTGAACCCTCTGTTAGCGTCTGTGTGTGTTTCGGAGATGCCTCCCTGCAGAACACCTTGATCTACTGCTGCTCTAGGGGATGCTGTGAGGGTCTGGTGCTGCCTGTGCCCTTGCTGTAGGATTTTGTCTTGCTTACCCATTTACATTGACTTTTATCTTGTTGAAAGAGGAGGCTGTAGTCAAAAGACAGCCTTGGGAATAGTTTTGTGCAGTCCTGGCTCCCAGCTTTTATTTGAGATCTTGCTTAAATCCGAATGGACCTCTCTAAACTGGCACTTTTTGCTTGCATCTGCCCTTCAAAGTCTACTCCACGTGCCACTGGGCTTTTGATCACTCCTGGTGCTTACCTAGCTGTATACAGCAATGTCAAGCAGCAGGAAGAAAACAGCCATTCTGTCTGGTATGTCCCCTGGATGCCCCCACAAAACACTGTGCTTACTGTAGATAGGGGCAGCTTTGCTGAATTCAGCTGTCTGTTTAAACCTATGGAAAAGTTAGCCTTTTTCTCTTATTCTTTGCATCCTTTCATTGTTGGATGTTCTACCTCCCTCACATCTTAAAGGGTTTTTCTATACTTTGCTTCTTATTTCAAGCACTGAGTTTCATGGTCATTTTGTTCCAGATTCTTTCCAATTGTGAGGACTGGAATAAAAAAACATACCTTCAGTTATTTAAAATCAAAAATACCCTTTTGCCAGTTTATGTTGTGCTGATCTTTGCATTTCACCAAGTTTGAAGACAGACTGCTCCAGGATCCGTGTTTCTAAGCCATCCCTGTTAAAGGATGAAGGATCTGTGCTTACCTAAATGTCAGTAAAAGAATTTTGTCAAACCTTGAATTTACTGAAATACGCATCTTGAACTGACTGCGAGGTTTTTTAGATGATTACCCCAAATTTCCAGTGTGCTCATTGGCATTGCTCACTGTGAAACAAAACTCACAAGGCACCAAAGGGTTAAAGCCCCAAAAGGGTGTTTAGCAGCTACCGAGTGGCTTCATGTATTAATCAATTGCTAATTCAATTTGAACTCCCTTTGTCTTTCCCCAGCCCTGAGCAAGCTGGTGGCAGTCAAAACCCCAAGACCATTTAATTGGAGCTATTGATAAGCAGAGGATTCCGTGATTCCGTGATGAGGCTGTGTGTGGGTAGCTGATGTATGGATTCAGGAATGGGCTTTATGTGCCCTTGGCCCAGCTTTGTCCTGCCACAGCTGAGCATCAGAGCTGCCTTTTAAGGTTGAAAAGAGGTGGCTGGTAATTAATGGATGGTAAATTAATAGTGGCTGAATAGCTGCCTGGACTTATTGCATTGAGAAGATGAAGCCCAGTCAGTCTGGGGGTGCATGGGGCTGAACCAGCCCCATGGGCCCTTCACCTTCTTGCTGTCGTGGGTGGGAAGGCTGTACCTTTTCCCCCAGGTGTCTCTCCTCAGGTGTCCTCACCTGTGTCACTATGGATGTTTGAATCCAGGAGGGAAATGATTTTCAAACAGCTCTGTGCTATGGTGAAAGCCAGTTGCCCCCCCCCCCAGCAGCAGCAGGCACCAATGCCAGCCTGGCTGTGACCTTCTGTGCAGCCCCTGTGTGATGTTTTAATGGCCCTCCAAAAAGACCAGGATCTGATCTANGGATGGGGACAAGCCGCTTTCCCCCCCCCCCCCCCAGCAGCAGCAGGCACCAATGCCAGCCTGGCTGTGACCTTCTGTGCAGCCCCTGTGTGATGTTTTAATGGCCCTCCAAAAAGACCAGGATCTGATCTATTTTAGATCACACTCAGGAATACTTCTTTTTATCATGTAAAGCTTTCCTTAGGGTAACAGGAGAAGAGTTGAAGCTACCACAGTCTGGGTAAACTCCCTGGGAATACTGAGCTCTAAATCTGTCATGCTGCAAACCTAGATTTGGATTTCTTCTCTTTCAATGAGAAAGACGAAGAGAATCTGTATAGGCACAAACTCACATGCATACATACATATTGCTCCCAGAGCTTTGTTGGAAAAGTATAATGCACTTACTGTATTCTTACTTGCTCCATCTGATTGGGAAGTGTTTAGCTGTTACCATGTGGATCTTGGGATAAGACTCTAGTCAAAAAGGATCCTGGCAAACTTTCTTCTGTTTTTAAAGCTGCTTTGTGATCCTGGCTGTTTGAGCTCTGCAGTTCCAAACTGGCTTCTTAACACCAGAGTCGCGTTTTAGCTTGGCTTGGCTTTCTCCCTGGGAGTATTGGCATTGCAATAATATTTGCAGTCTGGTGTCAAGAAGTTCTATCACCAGCATGCTGAGGAGTGATGAAACCTGACGTCCTAAGTAACAAACAGTGCCTGTGCATTAAAGGATTAACAAATCAGTAGTGGTTATGGAAGTCTGTCTGGCTTCTCTCCAAGTGCTAAACATAGAGCTGAAACAGTGCTTCATCCAGAGACACCCGAGAAGGCCGGTGCTGCAAATGATATTGGGAGTTGACAGGAGGATTTATATTACAGTGTCTAGTGACACAATGCCTCTGCTAGGTGATGCATCCTGAGTGAGATTCCTTGCTTTATCTTCTTCGGCATCTGGGGTTGGAAGCTACGCTGAGAGGTGCTGCCTTTGTCCCACCTTCAGGCATGGGATTAAGTTGGTGTAGGGGTCCCCAGCCTGTGCTTTCTCTCCTGTTTCCTGACATCTCGTTTCTGTTCCTTCAGAGGAAGAGCTCTCCAGCCCGTGCCGAGGCAGCTGCTCTGCTCTGTGTGTGCTTCCTACTATTTCCTGCTGTAGCACAGGAGTGCTGGGATTCACAGTTCTGTTTTTCTGGTGACTCATTTGAACAGATCAATGGCAAAAGCTTTTCCTCCCCTTGGGAGATCAAGGAGTACCATCTCATGAGCCACACTTTGCAGTAGGAGGAAATTCAGTGGAGAAGTGGATGTTACTTAAGATAGCCATGTATGGATTTATCTGGTTCTTTTGGTTTCTAGGTAAGGAGATCTGTATTTGCAGTTGGGAAGTGAGCTTCTGACGTTGTTAACCCATCAATAACCTTCGCTCTTCCCATTCTCCTTTCTCTGAGCGGGAATGAGCTCAGCTGTATACCTTTCTTTGACTCAGGTTTACACTGTACTGTTTTGCTGGCATTGTGTTAACTTTGCTTATTAATATTTGTTAAATTTGTTAACATTGCTGGCTGTGCAAGTCATGCACTTGGATAGCATTGCTGTGCTGGGAAAATCCCTGCCAGCAACTGTAACAGTGCACAGCTTTTGTTGCCCTGGTTTATATTGGCTAGGGAGATGCAGTAGTGCATGCCACTACCAAAAAGGGTCCCTTAATGCCTGATGGTGGTAGGTCCCTGTGATGTAAGCCCAGTGGCAAAGCCTCTGCAGAGGAGATGGGGACGTCGGTGTCAGCCTTTCTCACAAGTGTAGCTGGTTTCTGGAAGCTGTAGTTGAGGTGTAGTGAAGATGAATGTAAGCTCTGAGGTGTGTTGGGTGTTGGCTTTGGAGAGCTTCACAGGCATCACTTTTGTAGTCTCACATTCTCTAGGGAAGAAGTGCGCTAAGTTCTGCAGTGTGCATGCGATTAATTTATGCAACACCATGTGGGAGAAGTCCTGTTTTTCCACTGTGTCGTTGTGGGAAGTGCCAGAAGAGCTGGTGTTAATGTCTCTTTTGCAGTGTCTGATTTATATGAGAGTGCCTTCTGTATTGCTGAGATACAACCCTTGAGATGGGAGACCATGTTTGCTTTCCATTCCTCTGAGCTGAAAGTGTCTAAGCAGAAAATAGACCCCCTTAAGCCACCACACTGCCCATAAGCTAAAAATGAATTTGTAATTACACCCTTTCCCCTCAAGATCAGAGAAATCTGGTTTTGTGAGCTTTGGGAGCTCCAAAGGTCAGTTCTGGTTAGTTTTAGGAGCTAATGTAGACATTTTAGAGGTAGTAACAGTAACAAACTTCTGACCATGCTTTGCATTTTCAGCCATTCCATACAATGGCAAGGAGTGGGCACTTTAAACTAAAACTGAAGTTTACAGGCTTTGTGGACTCATCACCCCGTTCTTCCTCCTCACAACTAAGTCCTATGCACCATGGGCTGGCTGTTGGGATTCTTTTGGTTTACAGTCTCTGTTGAACTGTGTCTGCCTTTCCCCTTAACAACAGGGATGCCAAAGGCATTTTCCTACTCAAAGGTTCCCAAGGGCACATTGCACGCCTTGGTTTCAAAAAGCCCAGCTTTGAACAGAGCAGATGTATTGGGCCGGTGAGACTCAGTGTAAGTGGATGTTTGATAGTAAGGTCCTGGTGCTTCCTTCATGGAAAATTTCAGGTCCCCTGGTCCAGATCAGAAATACAGAACATTCTTCCCTGTGGAGTGGACAACCCTTGGGATTTATGAGGAACATGAGATTATTTGATTAAAATCACCAAATAGACTTCATTAGGACCAGCACTTCACAGCATTTCAGCATCTCCCTGCTAGCTGATGGGGATTTAGGGTATCCTTGGAAGCTCTTCAGAGCATCCCTGGAAGGTCTTGAAAATGACGGTTAGTCTTAAGACACTGCATACTTAGCCCGAATTAAAGGAAGGCTGCAGCTGTACAGATAGTAAAATAACAGTAAATAAGGCCTGTAAACACTGCTATTAAAACAGAGCTGAGGGGTTTGAACTGGCAACTTCAATGGCGAGGGCTTCTACAGGCTTCCTCAGTTCTTCTTAGGCAAATGTGGACTTGGCGCCAGCATGTGCTCAGCAGGCAGTTTCTGGCATATTGTTCTGAAAACGAGGGGGAAAAACTGGACCCCAGGATTGAAGAGAGCCTGAGACTCGTTAGTGCTGCAAAGAACAAGGATGTAAATGCTGTTCAGCCGAGAGCCTGATCTCTTTCTGAAGAGCAGAGGGCAGAGGAGAGAGGAATTGCCCACAGTGTGCTGGCTGGCTCCAGGAGAGTCAGAGTGCAATTTCCTCTCTTGTTTTATTGTCACTTTTGTGCCAAGTCTGCCATTAGCAGTTCCTGCTTGTGGAGCTGCCTCTCTGCTCCCAGAGCTGCTATAGGGTCTTCACATTTGGGCCTCTCTTTGAATTGTGGCTCCAGGGTTTTGTTGCAAGGCCGTGGCTTGTGCCAGGAGTGTTGCACATTCCACACAAAGTGGAACGAAATTACAAACCTGTCTTATTTCCCCAGAGCCTACCTACTGTTTGTGTGTGAGGAAGATAAGTATAATTGCTTTAATTTCAGGTCTCACAAGGGAAATTGGGTTATTTTGTCATAGAAAGCAACTCAGACATGAAAGCTTTCCGGTGCGTTTGGTCTCCATTTAAATTCAGAGTACTGAAGGGGACATGCCCTAGGTTACTTTATTACCAGTTTTATATGCCGTTTAAATGCTTAGCTGCATATTGATTTTAACTGATCAAAAAGGAGATGCATATTTGGGGCCTAAGCCAAATATTTCTTTGAAGTCAATGGTGAGTCTTTCTGTAGGACTCCATTCTGAGTATATGTCATGCAGAACCAGGTTTTCATGAGACCACTCTCCAAACTTTGATTTAGGCCTGTAATTGCATTGCATTTTGCTTACATGTGTAAATGCAATGGATGTTAACAGAATCCACCAAATGTAGCTTCCTTAGCTGTGGCAGCACTACGTGCCAAGTGTGTTTCATTTCACCTGATATGATTTAAAATGACGAGACTGATCTGACCAATTTGCTATCAAATAAATGGACCTGGGATTTAAGTATACAATATGAATTTATTGACTAAAATGTGGTTGGTTTGGTGTTTTTTCCTCCCAAATAAGAGATGTACAGTTTTATACGAGCAGTTCGAAGATGTTTCAGATTTACATGCAAAATGCTTTGAAGCCCTTTAAACAGTAGAGTTCCTTCTGTTGACTTTGGACATCAGTGTCTTGGGCTGCTACCTACCAAGATAAATCTTGTCTTGGTGTTCATCTTCTATCAGTGGTAAAAAGCAGGATCAATGACAGAAATGAGCTTCTGCAAGTTGTTGTGAAAGCAGGGTGGTGTAGTCTGTGTTCTGGGGGTTGTCATCTGTGGAATCAAGGGATTTTGTGAGGATGTCACCCAGAGTTCCCCAACACCCTTAGGAAATGCAATTCAAGGAGCTCTGAATCCAGAAGTCAGATTACAGACAGAAACACACAGTACTGATGGAATCTTAGGAATTTGAGACTATCATCTAATTCCTTTCGGTTAAGTCAAAATTCTCAAAGGGCTGAAGCTGGATTTCTGTGAAAGAGTGTGAGTGTGAGCGATGCACACACACAAAGCTCTGCCATGCCCCATTTGTTTCTGTCGTGGGTGAGAAAGAACATTGGGTTTAATGAGGCTCAGTTTAACCTCCAGCTGTGAAGCGCAGGATTAGTCATATCCTATGCTTAACCAGCTTTGTAATAATTTCACTATATTCCACTTCTTTCTGTATATGAATACAGGGTCAGGGAGAAACCTCTTAACTGCAGTTGCATCGGGCAATGAAGAAGCAGCATTTTCTGTGTTTGTAACATGTAGAGAGGTTCAAAGTACTCACATTCTCAGTGATCAATCCATCTGAGAAGGACTGAAAAATGTTATAAAGGGAAATGAAACAATAGCTGTAGAGGCTTAAAACCAGATTTTTACAAGAAGTTCATTGCCAAGGTCTAGATCAGCTCAAGAAAATCTCAGTGCCTGGTATGTGAAAATAACTTGGGGGATGCAAGGGAAGGATGTTAATCATTTGTTGGGAATAAAAAAAGAGAGGCTCTACCCAAAACTGGAGGTTTGTGACAAAATTTTCAGTTTTGTTTTGCTTTTCATGAAGCCAAAAATGCAAATGAAGTCTTTGTAGGAGACTTTTAGAGAATATTCAAGCTATGTCATAAAAATTTAGACTGGCTGTAACCGATTCTTCCTGACCATTGGAGTCCTTGTTCAGTAGAGAGCTTCGAACATCTGAGTGGTCCTCCAGAAGAGAGGGATTTAGGTGTCCATCCTGCTCTGGCTGCTGCTCAAAAGAAGAGAGAGGCCTACGGCAGAGCCCTTGGCCAGCTTGGTCCCAGCATTAGTTAAAGCCTGCAAGGGACCTCTTCTGGTTTGTAAGAACGGAATCAGGTCTTTGCCTTCTTCATTCCCAGCTCCCTCATTTTATGGGATGTGGGAAGTGTCTTGAAGGTAGCCTCAGATGTGTTGCTGTGGATGAGCTCCTGGAGTATATGTGATGATACCCATTGGCCTCGTTCCCTGTAGTGTAGTTAACAGAAGAAAACGAATGGTATCTCCAGGAGATGGTCCAGTGAGTTCATTTGTATGTATCCACATCTGTATCTACTGATCTGGTGGAACTGGGGCAGCATTCCTTAGCTTCTTCACTGACATCCCTAATGAAGAGATTTATTTTGGTGCTAATGAGCCACGGATGGGCTGCATTAGTCTGAGATTCTTAAACTCATTACATACAAACCACAGACCATATCAGTGGTTATAGCTTTGTTTGGTTTTGTTAACTGTTGAGCTGCATTTCTGCTTGGGTTATAGGCTGTGATGCTTGAAGCTCGGTTGTACCAGCCTGTATTCTCTCTTGAGCAAAGCCTGCATTCTCTCTTGAGCAAAGCCTGCCAGTTATGTGATTATAATTGTGTACTGCAGTTTGATTTGGACTGATTATCTGAGTCTCCTATGAGTTACAGGATTGATCTTTCTCTGCTGATCTAAAACAAGAGGAAAAAATACAGTCTTGAATATTAGCAGTGTACTAAAGTTCCCTACCTCAGTTGCTACAGAGAATAGAGAGGTTTGGAACTTGCACTGCTTTTATTGCCTGTACCCCACTGAGATGCTAATAAAAATATTTTTCCAAGAGTGGTTTTACATGGCAATCTGTCTCTTACTGACTCTCCTGATATTTATTCAGCTTTTCCTGCTGTTAGCTCCCCTGACAATAGAGAATTTCAGTTGTCACCATTGTGACCAGGTGAAATCTGCTCCTTCAGCTTGTATGAATGCAGCTCATGGTATGAGGAGAAAGAGCACAGGCAGAAGTGGGGATGCTTGTTCCTGCATTACGTTTGTGAATAGGCGGTATCCAGCTATGGCACAGCATCCAGAATGCATCCTTACAGCTCCCTGTGCTGCTGTGCAAGGGCTGTGCACCTCATTCTCAGGGTCGTGCCATTTCCAGTTCCACATGAACAACTGAAAATGGCTTTACTGCTGAAGCTGGCTGAGGTTGTGCTCATGACCTCTGGCTGAATACTGGAGAGGAAATTGGGACAATAGGTGTCTTAGCAGACCATCGTCCTCTAAAGCCTTTGTCACCAGTCTAAGGAATGATTCTTGGATGTGCTGCGTGTGCAACAGGCATATGAATGAGTGTAGAGGAATTTAATCTCTCCTGTTACAGAAAGCTCATATTATTGCATGACATGGAGGATGTTAAATAGTTTTAATCTCATCCCTTAATTTTGTTCTTATTTGCAGAGTTCTTTCAAAATCAGAGACATTGGTTTTCTTATTGCACTCTCATGTGTGTAATTTCCAGCTTGCCTGATAAATGCTGTTGAAGTTAATGGGACTCTTCATGTATACTTAAAGTCAGATGTGTGCTTTGCTGATCTTATTTTTGCTTTAATATGTCTTGTAGTGATAACTGCAATTACTGAACCTTAATTCAATTATTTGCTAGCTTCACACAGTGAAATTGCCCATCCCTCAACTTCCTGGTGCATGAGACCCTAAAACATGGATTTAAGGACATAAGGAAGGAATCTCTATGCAAGGTCATGTGGTGTTGGATGTTCACTGGGACAAGGCTGCCTAAGAGTCACTTGTGCATGGTGCTGTGGTCAGAAGAAAACAGGGCCATTGTCTGGGTGCCTGTGTGAGACATGTGCAAGGCAGGTGCTTTGCAGCATCTTCTTCACAGTATCTCAGATGTGTTTCTGCTTTGCTTTACCTGGGCAAAATATCACTGCTCTGCTGGGATTACTGATATCTCGGGTCAGGTTGTTCTTACAGAATCATGCACTCTGATAGCGCCATTGAGCTCTGCAGGTATGGTAAAGTATCTGTAGTGGTGAAGAAAAGTAAGTTGATCATGCTTTAGCACCTGTTTGTGGGGCCACAGTGCTCTAAATCAGGATAGTAAGATGTTAATGTTTCTGTAATTAATGATGGGCTCTGCAGGACTTCATTCATTAATGTGGGAAAAGGGGTTGAAGTTCAAAGAACAGCATTATCTTGTCAAGTGCTGCATGTAAGACCAGCTTATTTTAGTCATTCTGTGGTAAAGATAGAACTATTTCTAAGATCATAAAAGAACCTTTTTTCCTATAAAGTTTCTAAATGTATAATGTTCTTCTGTTCCCTTCTAGCTGGCTGACTGCAGCAGCTTGCCACGAAATTTCAGTAAGGTAGAGAGCTAATACATTCACAAACAGCTTCTTGGACCTGGGGCTGCCTTTCAGTATTGCTGCTGGTTGTTTGGGGCTCTGATTGCTTGTACTTTCACATGCTAATGTTGGTGATTTCCATTTTTTAATAATCTGAATCATGTTAAATATGCCTCTCATTATTTTTTATTTCTCTTCTGTGCTTGTGCAAGAGACCCTGGTTGGTAATAGCTGAGTTTTGACCAACTTCAAATCAAAGCCATTTACCTACCTGAAGAAAGGTTGGTCCTTTAGTAAAATTGCTGCAGGAAATAACAGTGAAAGGTTTTGAGCTAAACCTTCCATTTAATTACCCAGTTGCACACAATGGGTTGTTGAGTGTCAAAATTGAGGCAGTTTCAATTACTGGAACAATTATGGTTTAGAAAATTGTTGCTGGTAGGTTTAAGGATTTACATTGCAGCGACAGGCCAGTAATTCAGGTAATGGGCTGGACAACAGTTCATAAAGATGAAAGCAGCCTGACACAGTGGGCTGAAACAAAGCCTTCCTTCTTTTTCTCTTCAGAAGTACACGTAATTACAAGCCAAGGTCTCAGCAGAGTTTTCCAGCTAACATCCAAGATTTATGGGATAAAGGTAGAATGGGAAGTAAGAATGACTTTTTTCTTTCACATAGACTTCTTTTCGTGAAGCCCAAATCCTTGCGGATTTCCATGGTCAGGTTCACCCTGATATTTAAATGACAGCTAAAGGAAAAACTTGTGCTTTGTAAAAGGGTGGAACAGCCACTAACAAATGGAAATTGCTTGTCTCTCTGAGGACCGGGTGATGGTGTGGCATCTTCGTTTGGCCAAAGAAAATCTTCTAGACTGGTGTCAAGAAGGGTGTCTTCTATTGCCAGTATTGAGTTCTTCACAGTATGCTTTTCCATCTGTTTGCACTTCATGTTAAGATACGTAATTTCTTCTAACTTTATGTTGAATAGCAGGTATAATATTACTACATCTATGTGGTGTAGCGTGTAATCTGCTGTCTCTTGAGCTTAGTGCCACTGGGTCTGCGCTGTAGGAAAACCAAGCTGATTATTGTAAAGCCTCTAAAATGAAAGTCCTCTGAGAAGTCTGCTGCCAGTGACTCACATATGCTTGATTCTACTTTTCATTCTGGACACATTTTTCCATTCCTTTATAAAGAGACTCCCCAGAGGTAAACAGAAGGGGGATTTCTAGGACTCCTGGCCTTCAAATTGGTGCTTGGCTTTGGTTTTGTTTAAATGGCATGTGGACCAGGAGACAAAGCTTTCACAATGCAGGAGGTTACAAATGAATTACAAAGAGGTGAAGAGAGCATCATCTCAGGGACGCAGGCATGGTCCTCAGGTGCCACTGGCGCCATTGCTGCTGCAATCCTGCCACATAGCAGAAGGATGTAGATCTCTAGCAGCTCTTCATCACATCTGCCAAGCCTCCACGGGTACCTTAGGCACACTCAGGTAGGGGATGCCCAAGTGTAGACACCTGAATTAATCTGGGGTGACCTTGCAGCCCATGGGGAGAAGGGAAGCTGTGACCCTCATAAAGGCTTTAATATGTTGCATGGCACGGGGTCAAACCCATCATTTATGATTAATTTTTGTAAAGCTCTGTTTTGCCTTCAGCTGTTACAACTTACGCCAAAGGAGAAAATAGTGTTTTCAATTAAAGGCTACTTATGTAACAGCCCTGTTTTGAATGCTAATTCATGAATTACTTGTGTTGCTTTTTAGCTTCCCTCAGTCACTTCAGTGTGTAATTCAAGCTGAAGTAGTTCTGGGTTGTTTTCTCATCTCTTCCATGAATGCAAAGAAATACCGGTCAAGTGAATTTCTACCCTTCTGCTCTTTAATTTCTATTAAGACTGATCCATTTTGTTACATCAGAGTATTTCAGAGATAGATTCCTGCCTCCTTTTTTCTCCCTTCCAAAGCGTAACAGCAAAGATAATTTGTCTAACTTGTCTGTAAGTTTTCAACACTTTATCCTCACAGTTGGTTCAACAGAGCCACAGCACTGATCTAACTTTACTGGACAGAAACGGATAGGAAAATAAATGTTTCTTCATAGTACTTTGACCTTAAAGTACCACAAACTATCTATCTTCTTGTGTTATCTGTGTTACTTCCAAATTGAATCACTCAGCACATCAGGTCAAAAAGTCAGAGGCCACCATTTCTTCTCCTTGCTATCAGGATAGAAAACTTTGATAGGAACAAGTGTTTGCTGATTTTTTAAGGGTGTAATTTTTGGCTTTGGTAAGCACCAAGACTATTCCATCTCGGGTATTGAAAATGGTGCATTATTTTTATGGAAAATCCCTAACCCCTTTCCATCCATGTTAATCACATTGCTTCTGTTTTCTAGACAGAGAAAAAGTTGGGTTTACAAGCCATTTTTACTAAAAACCTGTTTTGTTGGTCCTGTTCTCACTGATACGAATAGGCAAAACTCGTCCCCTGCCAGGAGGGGCATATCTAGGTCCATGTCCTTCGTAACAGGGCTGACAAGGATCTCGGGTTTTAGTCAAAGAACAGCATCTTCCAGGGTCACTTGAAGTTCTGCCTACTTGAAAAATACAGCAATAAATGTCATGTCGGTATTTCCAGATAATGAAGAGTTACTGTGTCTGAGTGACCGCTGTGGAGCTCTCAGCATTGCTAGTGTGTAGCACAGGTTCATTCTGGAGGTGAAGCCTTGGGTCCTCAGCTTTGCTCCTATGCTCATCGGCCGGTAAAGGGAGGTGACACCATGTAGGGTGATGCTGTGTTAGACCTAGGGGAGGTCTTGCGCTTTGGTACCATGGTAAAAGTTAGGAGATGCTTTCTTCTCCTCTTCTCTTGTTTCCTTTCCCTTTTTTTTCCTGTTTTGTGGGGGGTTTTTTGTTTGTTTTTGGTTTGGGGTTTTTTTGTATGGTTTGGGGTTTTTGGTTTGTTTGTTTAGTATTCGGGTGAAACTAGTGTTTCATAAAAATTCCATGTAGAAGAGCAAGAGCTACTCTGGAGTACTCAACGCCCAGTCCTTGGCGTTTGCGGAGAACAAGGGAATTTCAGGTTATGCAAGTTGTGACTTTGGTCCGGTTAAGTAAAGACTGACTGTGAGTCCTCAGCTCACAATTTGTCTCCGTTCCTGTCATTCCCACTCTCTCTGCTTCTCATCTCAGAACACATTACCCATAAAACTTCAGTCGAAACAGCACTGTCCTCTGGAGTTTCAGTTCAGATGAAGATGGTTTTGCTCATAAATTCCTTGAAACTCCAGGAATATGAAGTGATTTTACCTGAAGAGTAATTTGTTACAGACATGTTGCCCACTAATTGAGATAATCTCCGACAATGATGATGAATGGAGATGATCAGGGATTCTGTACTTTTAAAATGCCATTCTGACAAGAAAGGCAATTTGGGATCCACTTACATCTCAGTAATGAAAATTGGGTAAGGTAATAAGAGATTCCATTTTGTGAATGAATCGACAATGCAAATGCCAGGATTTTTAACTTAGGTTTAAGTGGAGTAATGGCGACTCATTCTGATACATCATTAGTCACACAGCCTTTTAATGAGGGATTCACTTTCTTTTCCTGGTGAGCTCTAACACTGATAGCAAAACCCCGTGAACGTACGAATGTTTAGGGTGCTCTGATGAATACATGTCACTGCCCAATTTTAACTTAAAATAGGAAGAAAAAGCATTATGGTGAAAAAATGCACATTTGCTTTTTGCACAAGGAAAATAAGTAGTGCAGGGCTGTGATTAGTAGGCTGCTGTAAAAAATAACGACAGTAAGATAGATGCTGAAACAACTTCTAGAAAATACAGAAGGAAAATTGTGTCGAGGGGAATGCTGGTGAAAGGGACTGGCTTTATGGCTGACAGCAGTAGGAAAAAGAGGTCCTTTGACCACCTCCAACATGGATGTGTTGCAAATAACAGCAGATGAAGACTATTCTTGCACTACCAAATCTACTCTGGGCCCCAAACACCTCATTCCTCTTCTGGGTAGGTCTCTGTTCAGCATTTTTATTTCTTAGATGTCCTTTTTTTTTCTTCCCCCTTTTCCTTTTCCCCTTTTCTTTGTCTTTAATTGAGGGCTTGTTTTGATATTCATTGAACTCAGTGGGAATCTTTCCATCAAATTGAATGCATTAGGTCAGCAGTCACTGAAACACACTAACAATAGTTTTGTCACACACAAGTGCACTGTCTTAAATGGGATTTGCTTAAGAAAAGCAATAGAACTAATCCATTATAAACACTTGTTATAGCTGAGTTTTGACTGTATCTATATATTTACCAATCCAGTTTCAACCAATTTAAGCCAAATTGAAATTAATGCAGACTCTTGCTCCAGGCAGGAGCATAGGGCAGTTAAATCAGTTTAAATTAGTGTATTTTTAGCCACAGCAGTATGATGTTGTGTGTTGGTCAGACGTAGGTCTGGTTGCCTTACGGCCTTGCTTACTGCCTTACGCTGGTGAGGCATTTTGACTTTGTGTGGGGACAAGCCATAGTGTGGTGAAACACACGCTACGTCTCTTGCTATGGCAAGAGAAGAAGTTCCTAGGAGGCAAACAAATATCCACCAAATCTCTTTCTCGTGCCTGTTTCCACACTCCTGGTGCCTCACAGCATGTGGCATCTTGCAAGTCTCAGCGTGGTTTGCCAAAGCCTGGGTAATCCAGGGCCTCTAAACACTGTTGAGGTGCAGGGCATGTCCTCCTGGAGCAGAGCCTTCAAGGAGATCAGTGACCTCTGTTTTCTCCAGCACAAAGCTACAACCTCACGTTTTGGGTTTGCTCTTTTATTGTGCTTTTCCCTTGCCTGTGTAAGTGCCCATTCATTACAATGTCAGCGAAGGGTGCCTGGGCTGATAGACTAAAGGAGTGGATAGCGAAGTGTCAGGACCTCTCCAGGAGGTTGCTATCCCCCTGTGCACACACAATAGTGAAGAAGAGGTCGCACAAAGCAGGACAGTGGAATAGTAACCAGCCAGGGTAAAATCCTTTCAGGATAACCTCCAAGAGACCCCTACATATCACTGGGAAAACGCCAGTAAGTGAAGAGTCTCTCACCATCTTCCTTTGTGACCCACTAACCTTTGTCTGAAAGCATGTACCTCCCAGGCATGGTACCAGGGAAACTCGGTTTTGCAGCAGTCACATTTTAGCTTCAGCAAGAGTTATCTCCTTCTCTCTCCGGCTCTCTGTTGTGAAATGTGAAAGAAATCCAGGCCACCATCTTCTTTGACGCCACCTTGTAAATTCAAGGCAATCTCAGACATCCGATATGCTGAAGTCATTCTGTATCACTTGACTCTATGCAAGGCACAAGAGTTCCCAGCAGACTGGGTGATACAGGACTGGCATCCCTTTCTCCTGATGGGTTTCTTGAAAACTGCCGTTTTCTTCACAGCTTGTAAAAGGACAGTTGATAGGGTGAGTGCCCCAGAGTGGTTGTGAAAGCGCTGGGTCATGCTCCATCTTTTAACCTAAGAAAGGGTCCTTTTGAAATAAAACCAAAGCTGAACGTGTCCTAAAGAAAGCCATGGAGCTACAAGAAAATGTTTCTGACACTGGCAGAAAATGATGTATCCGGTCTAAATGCACCAATTCTTCTCTGCTAAATGGGAGCAAGAAATAGAAATTAGCTTTCTCTATTTCCAGAGAGCTGTGCACAGCTGCAGTCCCTGAAGTCTTGGATATGGTCAGGCCTTTGGGGTTACTGAGGGCTTTTTATATACAACTGAGCTGATTTGTGAGATTTCCTGTTAAATTTTATTGCACCAATGGCTTTTCTTTGGTTCTTTTGAAGTAGAAAACATCATTTCTGCAGCAAATGCAAGTCAAAAGTCGTAATGGAGCAGAAGAATCTGAAAGGTCATGATTTTATAGGTTTGGAATAGAGGACAGTACGCTGCTTGGTACTCCTGAAAACATGAAACCTTAATGAGGATGTTTATCGATAATGAGAAGACAGAGTCATCTCCCAGACCTTTAATTTTGCCTACTTGTGCATTGGCTCTTTAAGGGTGTACTTTTATAAATGAGAAACTCTTCTGATGTCTCGGACTGGCCTGCTTCAGAATCACAGGGAGAGCTCACAACGTGAGGCAGAACCTTTGTCCCAGGGAGATTACTCAGTACTCTCAACACTCAGTGCTGATTCTCCCTTTGAGCGCAGACCATTGATTGCATTTGTCTGGCTTCTAGGGTCACACAGACTGCCTCTGTTTATTTCGCTTTGTTCAAGACCTGTGGGTACATGCAAATTTTAACCAAATAAGAAACTTGTGACACACATTTTGCAAGCTTTGATGGATCACAGTAGCACTCTCATTGGTTTCACATGCAGGTGATTGGAATAGTGTATGGTGTTTTAAAATGCATGGAAAAAAGCATTTTATTGTTCACTCTCACTGCTGTTGCAGGGAGAAGTAATGGGAGCAGATTGCAGGGTAGAAGTCATGGAGAAAACCAATGCAGCAGGAGGGGCAAAGCTTTCCTCCTTCTTGTTAACGCAGACTGCCCTGTTTTCTGTTGTTGTCTTTGCAGCAGTCCAGCACAGGGGACCTGAGGACTCTGAGGAAGGGGTTGTCTCCGTACCACTCTGAGTCACAGCTCTCATCATTGCCGCAGTATCAAGATGCCTTGCAAAATGTAAGAGACATTTCCTTACCTATACACACAGAGCCGTGGGTTTCCCCCAAAGGGGGCATGGATGGAGGGGGGCACATGAAGGGTAGAGGGGAGCTCTCCCAGCTGAGAATTCCCCCTGAAACCAGTATAGCTGTACAGCTGAAACCTGCAGCTGCAGGGAGGATGGGAAACCCCTGGAAATACTGATCTTTGCCCGAGTTTGGACCATCAGCTTCCCAGCATAGGTTTTTTGGTTACCTAATGGTCACTGTTGTGCATCTTTTAAAGCAAGGGTGAGTCTTGTTACACCTACAGCTCCTTCTTTGTCAGTGCTTTGTATGCCTGCTGTCAAAAAGCTGATTGTGGATGAAGCAGAATGTGGTTTGTCAAGTGCCTGGCAGTGCGTGCGTGGGGTTGCTTTAGCAATAAGGTTCTTATGACTTTAATTGCAGGTTTTTTTGTATCACGAATCAGGTTTATTTTTCCTGAGATATGCCTGCATTGCTGCTTCTCGAACAACAGAATAATCTTGATTAAAGCCTCGTGCAAAAGTTGGATGCTGTGCCGCTGTGCCAGGGCTCCTCCTGCACCGGTGTGCCAGGCATGGCTGAGAAGGCTGAGGCCTGCCAGACTGCTCTCTTCCAGGTGTTTTCATGACTGCCTGCGACACTGCATTTGCTCGGTGACATTGTTTGCCAGGCTGCAGGGAAAGCATGGATGCAGTCAGGGAGCCCTGCTGTGAGTGGGCTGCGAGGATTGTGAACGTGAGCAGCAGCCTGATGGCAGCACAGACAGGGAACCTCCCTGCCACCCCGTGTCTTCTGCTCTGTGCCCAGTCAGCAGAGCTGTAGGTGCTGCAGGACTGGTTAGTTTTATGTTGGCTGCCTGCTTGGGTAAAAGCCATTCTGTAGATTCAGTGTGCCTCTTAGAGCTGTAAAACAGGCGGCAATAACGATTTAGGAAAGCAGGCATAAATGAAACTCCACTGTGAAAGCAGACCCCTTTTCTACCCCTGCTGACCTGCAGGATGGATGGAGACCCTGCAGCCAAAACAAATGGGCAAAACCATGCAAATGCTATGGAAGACTGTGGCTGAATATGCCATTTTCTAACTCTGTGCCCCATATATAAGGTCAGGAGGTTTTATAGGGAGGACAGAGAGAGATGAGTCTTAAGGTGTTTGGCTTTGCCAGTGCTTTAGAGTTCTGGGGATTTTGCTTCACTTCCCTTGTGCTTGGGCTTCTGATCCCCAGCTTGTTTCCAGGCACAGTTTTATATTCATCTTGTGGGTCAGGCTGGGATACAGCCAGCAGCTCTCTGCAGAGGAGCTATGCCAGGGCTTGGAGCTGGCAGGGGACTTCTCTACCTGAGCACTGGTCCCTGCAGCTCACCAGGGCTGGTGGCAGATGGTGCTGCCTGCTGGAGCCCTTCCCGGCCACTTGTCCCTGCTTTCCCTCCTTCCTCAAGGAAGAGGTGGCACCTGGCATTTATGGAGAGGTTCAGGTGCTGCGTGACATTCACCTTCATCTGTCACTCTGGTTGTGCTGTGCCTTCTTTGCGGGAAGATGATAGATTAAAACAACCAGCTCTGGATCCAAATCCACATCATCTGGGATACTTACATAGCCATGTATCTACCTATTCCTACCCAAATCCCTTTGGTTTGTCGTCTTACATGATGTATTGTTTTTGTGATGAAGAATAGCAATAGCAAATACATGCAGATGTCTTTGAATGCCTCAGGCATGTCCCAGAAAGCGGACACTACGATATACCTGACTTCCACTGCACCTTGGTTTTTTGACAGCAGGCATGAGGTTGTGAGAAATCATTCCTCTTTGTGCCTGCACAGGCTTCACACAGGTGAGTGATGGACAGTCAGTGTCGGCTTCGAAGCTGTCACATCCGTTCAGGGTCTCATCATCGTCGCTGCCATTGTAGGTTTTTGGGGAAGATCCTCAGCACATCCCTCTCTGTCACACAAGTTGCACGTAGGCACCATTCCAGCTCTCCCATGGTCCTGGTGTACCTCAGTTAATGAAACAGTTTGTATCTAGTGGATCCTGGATCCTGCACACCGGTGCACGCTCAAGACACATAGTCAAAGACGCTCAGTTGCAGTCTGTGCGCTGTTTAATGCGCGCATCATGCAGATGGAGGGTTACAGATTTGCTCTGTGGGTCCACCAAATGATGGTTACCAAATATCCAGTGCCAGGGGGTTAGTTCTGACCTAGAGGCCCCTGGCCATTGCAGGGGAAGGTGTGAAATGCCTGTTTGTTAGCTTGAACTGTGAGCAGGCTGGTTGAAATCACCAGCCCTGGGAACTGCAAACCAGAGTCATCTCCTGGTGTAGTAGAGGCTCCCCGTGTTGTTTGGGAAGGGAGGGTGATTCCTTTGGTCTTAGACCCTTAGTGAACCATGAGAGGATGTGACAACAAGCAGCTCCCTGTGGGACCTGTGATTCCCCTTGGATAAGAAGGGCAGGCTCCAGGGCAAACTGATTGGGCTGGCTTGTTCTTTCCTATAGCCAGCAGCCGCCAGGCATGTAATGGTTACTTGGGAAGGTGAATGCTGTAACTCCAAACATGTCCCCTTCCTTCTTCTTCCCCTGACTTTATATGCTGAGCATGGCACTGCATGGTACAGAGCATTTCTTGGCTGGTGGGGTGGTGTGAGGAGCAGACCTTGACTCTGTGTAAGCACTGATCAGCAATAATTAAAACATCCCTGTGTTACCAACACTGTTTCCAGCACACATCCAAAAAACAGCCCCGTACTAGGTACTGTGGAGAAAATGAACTCCACCCCAGCCAAACCCAGCACGCTGGGTGTCAGCAATGGATCTGAGAGCAGCCCTGCGGAGAAGGACTTGGGGGTGGTGGTCGATGAGAACATGAACATGAGCCGGCTGCAGTGTGCGCTTGCAGCCCAGAAAGCAACCGTATCCTGGGCTGCATCCAGAGGAGCGTGACCAGCAGGTCCAAGGAGGTGATCCTGCTCCTCTGCTCTGCTCTCGGGAGACCTCACCTGGAGCACTGTGTGCAGTTCTGGTGTCCTCAACA
>NDXB01013296.1:34795-64260 GCA_002631895.1 Agapornis roseicollis | reverse complement strand
CTCACAAGCGTGTCAAGGTCCCTCTGGATGGCATTCCTTCCCTCCAGCGTATCCACCAACCACACAGCTTGGTGTCATTGGCAAACTTGCTGAGGGGCACTCAATCCCACTGTCCATGTCAGTGACAAAGATGTTAAACAAGACCGGTCCCAACACCGATCCCTGAGGGACACCACTCGTCACTGGCTTCCAGCCTTAGTGAAGCCATGCTGGCTGCCACCAAGCACCTTGTTGCTTTTCATCTGCCTTAGCATGCCTTCCAGGAGAATCTGCTCCAAGATTTTGCCAGGCACAGAGGTGAGACTGACTGGTCTGTAATTCCCTGGGTCATTCATTTTTCCCTTCTTGTAAATGGGGGTTATATTTCCCTTTTTCCAGTCATTGGGAACTTCCCCTGACTGCCATGATTTTTCAAATATGATGGCCCATGGCTTAGCAACTTCACTCACCAGCTCCTTCAGGATCCATGTAGGAATGCCTTTCACTATATTTTTATTTTTTTACTTGGAGTGCCACATATGTAGCTGATAAAACATAAAGCAATAGCATTTGATCTATATAATAGGATACAATGATGGCAGACCAGCAAAACCAACAGAGTGTACTACAGTAGGAGTTTCTACTCACAGAAAAAAAGGAGCAACTTCATTTTAGAATAGTATTTAATATAGCCTTAAGGCAGACCAAAAGGAACCTGAATTTAACAGAAAATAAATATCAGCCCCCACAGTTATATTGGTATTGATAGAGTAAATCTCTCTAAAGCTAGTAATTATAAAAACCAATGCTTTATATGGCTTCAGACTATAACACAAGCATGTTTTGAAAGCCTAAATAAACACATGGTGTTTAAAAGAACTGTCAGACACCTGGGAGAAGTTGCCCTTGCACATTGCTCAGCAGAGATGTGTCTGAATAGGCATGATTGAAAAGCAGAAGGAAGTGCCAGAAAAATAGAGGAAAAAGGCACGAAAGTACAAAGATTATTATTAAAGTGACTCTGGAAAAAGCTGGGGTGGGTGACTTTACAGTTAGGCACCTGCCACAGCTGCAGGTAAACCTCAAAGACTTGCAGGTCATTAGTTGCCTATTCTGTTTTCACAACAGTGTAAAGCTTCTTAATCATTACCTTTACACTCTGTATGCATACTTGTACTCAACATTATTTTGGTTGTCTTTTTCTCAAGTTTACACTGTATTGGCTACAAAATACTATTGAGGGCTGAAGTGTAACCTGATCTCTTGTAAATTAGCCCTAAACCACAGAACTAATAAATACTGAAACTCGCTAAAGATCTTTTCTGGTAAAATGTTCTGTGGGACATGGTTCACAAGCACTGACCAGATTAATGCCTATTATGTACTCCATATAATAGGTCTAGATTAATTTCAATACGTATTACAAATGGCAGGTACAATCAAGTCTGAATACAGAGCACCTATAAACGTGTTGAAAACAGCTACTGATGTAGGTCTTTACTATAGAAAAGATGCATATATATAGCTGTGTAGCCTAAGAAAAGAGAAAACTCTGTGGCCATTTCACTGGCTTCTTCACAGTGAGAAGTGAAAATCCTAGACCTTGAACATCTGGTGATTGTCAGCTAGTCGCTTCTGCTGAAAGATAGGCCAGACCAAGTGTAAAATATATCCAAGAATCAGCCAGGACATAGAAAGCTATCACATAATTTCCTACACATAGCGTTTAATGTTTTACTCAAAAGTATGTTGGCTGTTTCCTGCTGTGACTTTTCACATCTTTTCATTAACCCTTAACTCCTACACCCTTTAGCATGAAAATAGCTCCCTACAGCATAGTTCTTACATGTTTTTCGATACTTTAAATGTTTCTGTTACTGACACATTTTTATAACTGCACTTCTGTTACTCCAGATCTTTGTTTCTCAGGGAATTTTTAACCAATTAACAGTCCTTGTGATTTTATAATAGACAAACCAACAATAGTTATCATACGTGGTAACCTACTTCCTCCTACTCTAGTATGCTGTATGCATACGTGGAATGTTTCTGTTAAATAAGTAGACTGGGAAGGCTTTGCCTCTGGCAAATGTGGTAAACCTCAGGATCCTGGTAACCCCTCAGCATTTCCTAAAAGGGTCTTCAGAAAAGCCGACAGAGCTTGTAAACCTCAAGAGTCTCTCAGTTTGTGTTTAGTACTCTGAACCACTAGCAGTTGCTCTTATCTGTTTAGCAGTTTCTCTCAATTTTTATAGCTCTGAACTACTCTCAGGTGAATTTTAAAAACAAAAGGTGTTTGAGGAACATAACTGTGATAACCAATTTTACCTTTAAAGTTAAAATTAAGAGGAAATCTAACCTGATTTTTAATACAGTTTAACCATGACAAGTGCAAGATCCTACACCTGGGTTGGAGCAATCCCAGGCACAGCTACAGGTTGGGCAAAGAGGAGATTCAGAGCAGCCCTGCAGAGAAGGACTTGGGGGTGGTGGTCAATGAGAAAATGAACATGAGCCAACTGNCAAGTGCAAGATCCTACACCTGGGTTGGAGCAATCCCAGGCACAGCTACAGGTTGGGCAAAGAGGAGATTCAGAGCAGCCCTGCAGAGAAGGACTTGGGGGTGGTGGTCAATGAGAAAATGAACATGAGCCAACTGCAGTGTGCACTTGCAGCCCAGGAAGCCAACCGTATCCTGGGCTGCATCAAAAGGAGCGTGACCAGCAGGTCGAAGGACGTGATCCTGCCCCTCTACTCTGCTCTCGTGGGACCTCAGGTGGAGTATTGTGTGCAGTTCTGGTGTCCTCAACATGAAAAAGACATGGAGCTGTTGGAGAAAGTCCAGAGGAGGGCCATAAGGATGATCAGGGGACTGGAGTATCTCCCATATGAAGACAGGCTGAGAGAGTTGGGGCTGTTCAACCTGGAGAAGAGAAGACTGTGTGAAGACCTCCTAGCAGCCTTCCAGTATCTGAAGGGGGCCTATAGGGATGCTGGGAAGGGTCTCTTCTTTAAGGACTGTAGTGACGGGACAAGGGGTAACGGGTTCAAACTCAAACAGGAGGGGTTTAGATTGGATATAAGGAAGAAATTATTTCCTGTAAGGGTGGTGAGGCACTGGAATGGGTTGCCCAGGGAAGTTGTGAATGCTCCATCCCTGGCAGTGTTGAAGGCCAGGTTGGACGAAGCCTTGGGTGACATGGTTTAGTGTGAGGTGTCCCTGCTTATGGCAGGGTGGTTTGAACTAGATGAACTTAAGGTCCTTTCCAACCCTAACTATTCTATGATTCTGTGATTCTATAATTTTACACATGTACATGTAATGAAGCACCTTGTCAGTACTGCATTTTGTATTTAAATCTTTCTGTTCTGATTTCAAAACACATTACACCAAAAACTCCCTCCCCTTGTACTCTGATGCTTACCTGTGTGACAATTCTACGGAGATAACTTGAATATAACTTTGTTATATTTGAAGCCAAATTCAGTAGTTATTAAGAATGTGTGAGAAAGTACCCAGAATGCAGTGGCTGTATTTGTCAGGAACTGCATTATTTTCATTGCATTACAAGGTTAATGGAATTCCCCACTAGCACATCAGGTTCACGATTCCAGTCCTGTCTAGTTTTACTGCAACTCCACCTCTGAACGATGATGCAAGTTACTGCAATTACATAAAGTGTTGCAAAATTGTTTCAGATATATATTGGGTGAATACATCCTGTGAGCCTCACACTCTTGCCACACAGTTAGAAAAGCTGCCATGTTCTGGGTTTATTTTGGCCAAGGATCTCATCTTACAAATTCCGTTTGTGTCACGCCACAGCAAGATGAAATGCAAGTCATCACTTGCATTACCCTAAACCAGTGAGAGGTGAACTTGGTGATTGTTCTGCTATGATTTTTCTTAAATGAAGCAAGATGCCTTTAGTGACATGGAGAAAAGAGAAAGGAGGTCATTAAACTTATGAGACTCATTCTTCCTCATCTAGAGAGGTTGACTTTTCCATCAAAACACTTCAGTTCTTTTGTGGACATTTGAAACGTAGTATGTTTCAAACAGCAGCCAAAATTCAACAATTTTTATAGCTAGAGAAACCCCATTATATAGCCTAGTTAAATTAATTGTTTGTGAGACTACTGGGACAAACTTTAGTTCAGTACTGTGCCCACAAAACTGTTTTGACAGAATTTATTGCATGTAATAGCCCCATGTAATAACATGTAACCACCATGTATTTATACAACCAGCAAGTAAGTGCGTCAACTCCTCTTTTCCCCAACAGCCTATGGGATTATGACCTTTCACTTCTATTACTCCTAGCTGGTGTGACTATCCAGTGGGCAAGTGCTCCTTTGGTAACACAGCAGCAAAGAGGTGAGATCTACTCACTGTTCCTTGTGAAGAATACACTCTGGCCATAGAGGCTGACCTCGACGGAACACCTGGGTTAACTGAGCAGCTCCCCACAGTCACCTCACTCCAACCACGCCATCCTCTCCTGCCGCAGTGCCGTGCGGGCTCGAGCACCTCTGTACAGCTGTGAACAGCTACCCGTTCTTGCTTGGGAGCCACCCTGCAGGCTTGGCTTGGCCGAGGGGTTATTCCTCTCCCTCGGCATCCCAAGCACAGGAATTAAAGGGAAACTCGGGGCGCAGCAGTTAGAGGCCTTACGGGAGCCGCCATTTCTGTCAGCGACGGCGCACGGGCCAAGGTTGGTGGGTTGAATGGTGGCAGCTTAGCGAAGTCCCTCGCACCATGCAGGCCCACACCACACCACCGCCCCTGCCTGGCGGCCTACCCCATGCCCCTCCTTGGGGCCGGACAGACCCGCAGCTCCGGGCCGGGCAACACCGCCCCAGCCCCGGTGAAGCGGCTCCGCCTACACGGCGCTGGGGCGCGGTGCGGCCGCGTGCCGGGCGGCCTCCGTGACGGCACGGACGGGCGGCTGCGCCGCTTCTTGCCGGGCACTCGGGACTCGGCTCGGGCGAGAGGAGGCGAGGACCCGGCCGAACCGAGCCGTGGAGCCATGTTCCACCTGTGGAAGGCCGTTCTCGCGGAGAGCCTCCTGGGTAGGTAGTGGCGGTATTCGCCGACGAGGATGGGCAGGAGGCTGTGAGGGGCCGCAGGCGGCTGGAGGGCGATCAACAGCAGCATGCTTCATCCGCGCCTGGGAGCCCTGGGGTCTCTAACGGGAACGGGCGGCGGCTGTAGCGGGGCAGCCCCGCAGTGTGTCGTGGGGATTACCGTTCTCGGGAGGGGGGTGTAGCCGGTGGAAAGCTCGTCCGCTGGGGATGAGCGGAGGATGGTATCTGGTGAGTGCTCTCCTTCGCGTTCTTTTTTTTTCCTTCTGCCTGCTGGGATGCCTTTTGTCCTGGGATCAGCCGAGGATTTACGTGCGCTCTCAGCTAGGTGTGTGTGCGGGAACGCGCACAGCCGGTGTGGCGCTGCGCGGTGCTGCCCTGGCAAGGGCACTTGGACCCGGGCGCTCGGCGCATCCGCTGCGCAGCGCTGGACCCTGGTGAAGGTGTTTTCAGGGGAGAGCTGCGCACCGGGTTACTGCACCGATTCGTTTGGCCACCGACCGGTGGTCGAGGAGCCCTGGGGCTGTGGGTGGACTCCTCATTTAGCCAGCATTGTTCCCTCTGAACGCTAACCCTCTCCTACGCTGCGCTGAGGATCGAAGCAGGAGCTACTGTCAGAGTGGAATAATAGAGTTTTCTGCTCATAGTTCTGTTTTCCTGGGAAAATGCGTTCGTTTAACTTGAAATAGCCACTTTCTGTGAATAAATACTTGCTATTATTAATTGTGCTACTTTCTTACACATGTGATATTCTACATTTGGAAGTATAACCCAGTATGCCCTTAAGGACTCTCCAGGAAAACAGGCTGTTGAAAAGAAATGATTTTTTTTTTCTTTTTCCCCTCTCTCTTTTTTTTTTTTTTTTTAGGCTACATTTCTTGGTCTCTTTACCATGCACTGCCACCAATGATTTATTACTTCCCCCTTCAGACACTGGCACTCACAGGTCTGGAANGTTTTTTTTTAAGAAATTTATTTTTTTTTTTTTTTTCCCCCCCTTTTTTTTTTTTTTTTTTTTAGGCTACATTTCTTGGTCTCTTTACCATGCACTGCCACCAATGATTTATTACTTCCCCCTTCAGACACTGGCACTCACAGGTCTGGAAAGTTTTGCTGTTGCCTTCTTTTCTCCAGTATTCTTGATAATTGGCCCTTTTTGGAGGTTGGCTAACAATAAGTACATCCTGGCCCTTCTGAGACTCACTATGGTTGGTAAGTATGCTCTGTACTGAGTTGTAGATTACATGCTGGTGTCAAGGAATAAGAATAAACATTTCAAATTGCCTCAAAAGTCACGATTCTGAAAAGAGATACGAAGTTTTTACTCTCCCAAGCTCATGCTTTTCTTTTTGTCTCATGATTTTATATATGGTCAGAGGAATATTGTCTGCAGCCATTGGGTTTTGGACCAATGCAGTACTGGTTTTTGGACCAGTACTGCATGATTGAAGACAAATCTCATTTCAGTTTTATTGCTAGAAGCTTTCAAATTAGTACAAGTCATGCCCAATAGGAAAATGTTTTCAGTATTGCACAGAGATTGGCAGAACAGGGTTTTGGTTTTTTTTATAGGAGTGCTGTGCCAGTAACAATGGGTAGGGACAAGGTGATACAGAACAGCTTGGGGCTATTATAAAAGTAATCTCCTATGTGTGGAATGTTTCTGAGGCAGTTATTTTCATGGGTTTCATATGTGTATATATACACACATACCCACACACACACACTATGTAGCATATTGATAAGATTATGGGCTCATCCTAGATGTGACTCTTATATTGATAATTGCACAGGAAGAAAATTTGATCTTAAATTCAAGATAAAGCTGCCTCACTACCTATCCCACATGCTCCTCCATAAACCAAGACTTGCTGGGATTCCCTCTTTGGTCTTTAGCTAACTGGAGCAAGCCTTAGTTCTTGTTGATGTTCTGAAATTTTGTTGGGAGAAGGTTTGGCAGCTACAGCCACATTCAGAAGCAAGTTATTGCGGATGAGTTTGCAACACCTGATGTGTTTTGGAAGCATGGCTCCTCATTTATCAGTATAAGATTATACTCAGGGAATCACTTTCCATATAAATGTCCTCTTCTGCTGTTACAAGACAGAACAGGATCATCTTATTTACTTATTTCCCAGCATAATTTTTTTCAAAGAATTCTTATTCTTTTTCTCTAAAAAGATATTAGAACTGAGCAGTTTCTTGGTGTCATCAGTGTAGATGAGGAACAGTTTTACCATGTTCTTTTCATTTTCTACTTTTCACATCATATCTATCCTATTCTTTATTTTTTTCTTTTTTAGTAAGCTTTTCAATGAGCAGAATCTTCAGCTTCCTGCAGTGGTGCTCACTGTGTTCTCTACATCTGATAATTTAGAAACTAGTAATGAGTGTAAGCATTTCAAATTGCACTCTGCTTTCCTTCAGATAATCACAGTAATGTAAAATTTACCATGCTTATTTAAGATTAGTTCTTCAGATCATAGAATCATAGAATAGTTGGGTTGGAAAGGACCTTAAATCATCTAGTTCCAACCACCCTGCCATAAGCAGGGACACCTCACACTAAACCATGTCACCTAAGGCTCTGTCCAACCTGGCCCTCAACACCACCGGAGATGGAGCACTTACCTGGGCAACCCATTCCAGCATCTCACCACCCTAACAGGAAAGAATTTCTTCCTTATATCCAATCTAAACCTCTCCTGTTTGAAACCCAACCCGTTACCCCTTGTCCTGTCACTACAGTCCCTAATGAAGAGCCCCTCCCCAGCATCCCTATAGGCCCCCTTCAGATACTGGAAGGCTGCTAGGAGGTCTCCACACAGTCTTCTCCAGGCTGAACAGCCCCAACTTTCTCAGCCTGTCTTTGTATGGGAGATGCTCCAGTCCCCTGAGCATCTTCGTGGCCGCCTCTGGACTTGTTCCAACAGCTCCATGTCCTTTTTATGCTGAGGACACCAGAACTGCACACAGTACTCCAAGCGAACACTGCAGTCGGCTCATGTTCATTTTCTCATTGACCACCACTCCCAGGTCCTTCTCTGCAGGGCTGCTCTGAATCTCTTCTCTGCCCAACCTGTAGCTGTGCCTGGGATTGCTGTGTTTACCAGTTCACATTACCAGAAGAGGAAATGAAGTGGAAATGGCTTAAATGTGTCTAATTTGTGTTCTGCTAAGTAAAAAGCAGTGACACGCCTATAGTACTTTATAAAGTCTGTTGGTTTATAAGACTGCTTTCCCTGCTTTGCAAGCTTCTGAAGATACTAACTATAGACAAAAAGCTAGAACCTTCAGCAGTAATCTGGAGAAAGGATGTGCTAATGGAGGTGGTGACAGAAGGACTCAGAGCATGGGGAGACTGAAGCTGTACACATCCTCAGCCTGGGCAAACCTGAGCATTGCTGTATGCAGATGTGATCTCCACTTCATTCCTGCCTGAACAGGAGCTGTTCCCTCAGTGATTCATATCACCCTGCTATTTCCCTCTACCAAACACTCTTAATATTGTCCACCCTTTGGCAAGTCTACACTGTATTCTTTCCCAGGTGCTTGCTCTGCATACTCCTTACCTGTTGCCCTACAGTGAGCATTAGCATTTTGGGAAGATGTAAGAGCATCTTCCTCACCTTTTGTCTCCATCAAGGAGTTTAGCCAATGGTAACTCACTTTATGCTTGCCTCCCTACTGCAAGTTCTCAAGTTATCTAGTTTATTTCTGTCCTATCATGCTGTGCTTCTGTTTCTGCTATTCCTCAGTTCTTACTGCTTCCTTTCCTTCTTCATGCCTAGAGACTTCTTCCTTCTTTGTCCTTTTGCCTTTTTTTTTATCTTTCTCAGGCAGTCCACAGACTTTCTCTGGGGCTTGTTGAGCAAAGTCAGGTAGAACAATCTACCCTGTGAATGCTCCACCCCATTCCACTGGAAATATTCAGTCTTCGATTTCACAATAAAAAAGTCAGGAAATTATTCATGCTTTGCTAAACGAATATTTAGAGAATTGGGTTTTTGCTTTTGATGGAAAAGACTCTTCTGTTATTGGTCATAATATTTTTGTCTTTTCAGAAAGCTTTATTTTCTCTGAAACTTCCGGTTTAATTTCTGTATCCTTTCATGCGACTTGATTTCATGTTCTGTTTAAAAAAACCACATACCAAAACCAGCAATGAACTCCCCTAGTAGTAGTGTCTTCTGACAACATGCAGTAAATCTGTTTGCTCCGATAGATATATTTACATTTTGGGTGTATGTCTTCAGCAACAAAAGGTGTGTCTGCTGTAAGCAGGCAAACCCATGGTAGTTTTGATCTGGCTAGCGCAAGTGATGAAAGGTGTGAAGAGGTAGAGCTGCAGATTTCAGCCCAGTTCAGTGACAGACATCTGTGTGCATTGTACATGCAGCCTTCTGCTAAAGTCCATACAGGTTTATCTTCACTACACATTAATTTCATTTTACCATCTTTGCCCTAAACTTTGCATCTTTTACTCTGAACAGAATAAGCAAATAGACAATTGGAGGATTCCTAGTATGCAGTACCAGAATCAACAGCTCTATGTCTGCCTTTCTTGCTTCATGTCTCTTCAAGTTTGACTCTTAGCAAATGGCTGGTAGCAAAACAACATTGCTTCCTCTGCTGTTTGTCGTTGGTCCAGGGACAGAATTTGTCACACTGATGTTACGAAAATGTGTGACCCATTGTAACTTGAATTTGAAACCTGCTGGCAGAGTTTAGAACTGCTGATAAAAGGTGAGGTCAGTGTGCCCTGTAAAGTGGCAGAGATGTGTGTGCAGTCTTGTTGAGTGACTGGGAGAGTGACTGTCTCCAGTAAGAAGATGACACAGGCTGTTAATGGCTGCTCTTGAGACCAGATAAAGCCTTGATCATACCCGCTAAGGCAATTGCTTACTAATCCTTGTGCAATGTATGGTAACTGCTTCTTTCAAAAAGGATATGGCTTGTGCTGTAGCACAATTAAGTAACTCAAAAGCAGTAAAAATAAATGCACTGTTGCATTTTGGCTTTTGAATTATGTAAGTGCACTGTTCAGGAATATCTGTATGCTTAGATATTTTATCCATATGTCCTATTTATGGAATCAGTGACCATAAGTACTTAAATTAAGGCAATTGCTGCAATTTTAGGTAATTGCTTCATGGTGTTTTTTTTTTTTTTCCTGAAAATCGTAATTGCTACAATGTCACATATACCCAGTTTCTATCCATACCTGAGTTCCTTCTGTTTGTTTAAAAATGTGTAGTGACGTGTTTTCAGATGAATGTTTTAGCCATCCAAATTGCAGACAAGATTGAACTAATGCCCAGGAAATCCTTATTACCTGTTTTTTGCTGCTCATTAAAGCAATCTGTTTATGTGTGTGTTTGTTTGTAGGAAGCTTAGCATCATACCAGGCACCAAATGCTCCAATTAGACTAGTCATCTTGGCTGCAGGTGTTTCCTCCTCATTGCTGGTTCAAACGGTAACATGGTGGTCAGGAAACAGTTTACAAAGGTATTTTATTATACTGATGGGATTGTAATTGACATTGATTTATAGTAAAAGGTGGTTGGTTCTTTTAGAAGAGATTGGTTTGCTTTAATTTTTTCTCAAGTGCATTGCTGTAGCTAAAACTGATTCTTACAGGTTCATCAGGATATGGGGCTTCATGTTAGGCAAGATAATGCTCCTTGTTCTTCGCATCTGGTATACATCACTAAACCCAGTCTGGAGCTCACAAGCTGCCAATACTGTCATACTGGCAATTGGTTTTATAGCAGCAGTGGAGCGAATTTATTCAGGTAAGCATATTGCAGCAAATACAGCAGTTATGAAAATGTCTTAAGGTATATGTATCTATGTGTCACTGGGTTTTGATACTTTGGGGTTTTTTATCCCCAGTACAGTCTAGTTTTAGGCCTAATGTGTGAGCACTGCAGACTTTGGAAACCATGGGGTGCTTTCATCTACCCCGTGGCAGAATTTGCTATCACAGTTCATGCAAGCTGGAGTAAGTTGTGTTGGAACTGCCAACTAATTGCAGTATCAATAACGTGGCAGTAATGCAAACAACAGTGTAATCTAGACCAGTAAAACCAGAATGGGTTATCCTCATTCCAGCATGAAACATCTGTGGTATTTCTGTATTTACTTAATTCTATCTGCTCTTTGTGTTTCTCTGCCAGTGCCCATCCTGTGACAGGGAAGGGAGGCAGGACAAAGCCAGGGAACAGCTGATATGGCAAGATAAACAGAAAGCATTGGAAGAGTGGACACATTGTCCTAGTCAAAATATGACTGAGTTCTTGGAGCATCTGAACAGAGTCCACAGAAGTGGGGTCTGGCATAGGCTAAGCACACTTGAAAACTGTGAAGGTAGTTTTACCAAGGAAGACAGCGAAGTCAGGTTGGTTAGTTAAGGCAGCTCATGTTAAATCCTCAGAAGTTCCTTTCTTCTCAGTATAACCTAAATTAATTAACTGAAAGATAAGACCTCACCTGTGTGTAAGTGGGCATAAATTGGCATAATGTGTACTTCTTATAAACTTGCATGACCTAAATTAAGCCTGAGCATTCATAACAATTTAGAAAGGGAATCTGCTGCAGGAGAGTCTTCTTCCTGGGTGACAAAGGAGTATGTCTATGCAATTAAAGGTGCTTTCTCCTCAGATGAGAGAGGATCTAAAGTGCGTGGAAAATGGAGAAGGAAGGGAGTTTATTTCTGTCTTCTTTGGAAGTGTCAGGTTTTGTTTGTGTCAGAGTTTAGAATTTCAGAGAACAGAATCCTCTGAACAAATTCTAGTAACTTTTCCGCTGACTGTCAAAGCCAATTTGATGATTTAAATTCCAGTAGTATGAAGAATAATCACATGGACGGGTTGCTGTTTTTGTACGCTTAAGGTGGGGAGCTTTTCCTTACAAACCTAGGAATGTTATTGGATCTTCTGTTGTCTTACCAATTTCCACAAATGATCAGATAAGCTAGCTTCGTGTCTGGGCCAGTAATTTAATCTGGTAATTTTGTGATCTTGGGTATTTCTTTTTCTCAGTAACCCTTTCTAATAGGATTTGGCAGTTTGCTCAGCTATATTCTGTTCGTATTCTAGATGGAGACAAGAGGAAACAAGAAGCAAAGAAAACTGGTAATGCAGTTAGAGAGACAGTTTCCCACCCTCGTTGGCTGTTGTCAGGGATTGCTTTTGGCAGTCTCATGTTCCTCACCCTGTGGATATTTGGGGAGGTCTCATTAATTTCTAGATGGGCAGTAAGTGGACATCCACATGCAGGTCCAGATCCTAATCCATATGGGTAAGTGGGTTTTTATTATCATTTAAACAAAATAGTAAGCAAAAGCCAATGCTGTAGTGGGTGACAAATTGAAACTCAAACAGATGATCGTGTAAGAACATACAGAGAGTAAAATGTTACAAAGTACTTTGCACAGAGGATTTATAGATTCATTCTTGCTTTCAGATACCGCTGAGCATTGTGTCTATACTAAAATTTTCTAAGACAGAATGATTTTTATTTCAGTAATAAAACCCCTTCATTTGCCACACTGCAGAGCAGTTTTTAGATTAAGACTGAGGTTCAAGGACTTATGAATGAAGTGCATCTGTAATATGCAGTACATGGATGTAGTAGTTGATTTCAGAGAGGAGATGGTAGGAAATAGTGTTAGAGATACATGCAGGTAACAAAAAGGGAACTGTGCAATATTAAAAGGTATACTTCTCTAGAAGTTTTGGTTCATAAGAATTTAGTGTTAATCCTGTGTGTTGCTCACCTAGATTCCAAAATCTAGAAAGAGACTAGATAAGTTATTCTGAGTCAAGTATGTGTAGAGGCAGGCAAGGTAGTTACTAACTTGCAATTAATACACACAAGAGCTACCTAAGATTGACAGTGATATTAGGTGCTGTGGGATTCCCTATGTGATATGAAGAAAATACTTCTCTTTGAGTAGATTCCTCTCATTTTCTCCAAGTTCTCATTACTTTTTATATTCAGTGTTTCAGTGGAGTGTTTCTGCTGCTGAACCTAGCTCATTTCTACATTACGATAAACTGCCATTATTTTGAATTGATGTTTATGTCCAGTAAAAGGGACAAAATGTAGCAGGGTGTGAGATGAAGATATGTTTTGATCAAATTGAGCTCTGTTTCAAAAAAAAAAAGTAATTATAAAATATTACCAAGCAATCTTGTCTACATGTTTAAAAGTGTCTTTTTCAATGCCAGGTGTTCATAGAATTATATTAATGTATGATTGCCCTTTCTTTATCATTTTATTAGAGGTATGGTTCTGTTGGGCCTGGCTCATGGGCTGATGCTTTCATTTTGGAGCTGGTCTTCTGCCACCAGTTTTGTTTGGTTTCTTGCAGGTAGGTGCAAAGCCTGAGCAGAACTTTTGTTTCTGTTACCTTATTCCCTTTACTCAAGCCCTGTGACCCTACACCACTTCTCAGAAAAATCAATCACTAATCAAAGCATCTATTTCTCTGTCACTAACTGTCTATGCCTGTGTTTAACCAGCTAACTAAAGGTGAAATGTCCAAGCCATTGCAGAGCACCACTGTTCTCTTCAAAAGCCCCTTATGAGGTTCTTTTCCTATGAACAGCATCTCAGTTCTTTCTGTCTGCATTGTCTATGGCTACATTTAGGGTTATGGGGTTAAGATGACACAAGCCTCTGTGTTCTGGAGGAGACACAATAACTTCTAAGTTAATGAGCAGTTCACCTGGAGGCAAGCTCACCTCCTGTCTCCTTAGTTGCCAACGTCTCCAGGCAGTAAAATCTTATGAACACCAAAGCAGTTCTGCTGGAGGAAAGTTTTTGTGAATAAGTCTGCATACAGTGGGTATTGGGTAGTCAGAAGAGGGATTCAAGTGCTGGATCTGGACAACCATTTTCATAAGAACGGTATAGGTATGCTGTGGAGCAAGCCACACATAGAGTAAGTAGGAGAAGATGGAAATAATTCTGCTCTTGAGCTGTAGGGGCAGGTATGTTTTGTATGGATGGATGCAGCCTGGTTTAATTTGTAGGCCCATCTGCATGAAATCTACTGGTATAAATACTATTTTAAAAACATAGTTCTGCTTCTTTTTTGTCCTGAGCTAGTTATTTGTAGGTGTTTATATCAGGAAGACAAAACAGTGCTTTGTACAAATGTTTCATAATAAATTGGGACCTATCAAAATACAGGGACCAAAGGAAATTATGTTTTACTTTTTTCTTATTCACCTGGAGCACTTATGAGCTGCAAAAACCAAGAGGCTGTCTTTGGGTATTGGGAATAACTGTCCTAGTGATGTGGTTCTCATGGCTGCAAAGCACAGTTATATTTCCCAGACTCTCTCTTCTCTAGAGAGAACGTGAAAAAGAAGGTGGCAGATAATATACCTGATGGACTTACTGTATTATTTTCTATCCCTTCACAGGTTTAGCATCTTCAGCTGGTCTTCTTTATTTACGCACCTGGAGTGCTGCTGTTGCAGGCAACATCCTTGCTGTCTTTACTATGTGTGTGTGGCCTCAACTGGCTGGCCACTTTGCTAGCTGTCTGCACCCTGGGAAAGCCATGAGTACTGCCATGTTTGCCTACGTTCTTGAATTATTCTTCTGTGTATGGTGTACAGCTTATAAATTTGTACCTGGAGGAATTTATGCTAGAGAAGGCTCCCATCTTCTTTTAGGTACATTTATGACAATGAACAAATACAAATATACTTGCTTTAGCCTCAACCAGATGTTTAAAATGAACCTAGTGCATAAACAGTCTTTCAAATGCTCAGCTGCTGTCTGATTTACTATGGTAAGAGCTTCTATGAGAAAATTAATGAGACATACAAAAACTAATCTACTTGTTTCTTTACTGTTAGAAATAGTATAAAATGTGGACAGAAAATGGAATTCAGTTGAGGGAAAATGACAAAGCAAAACAAAGTCTGATAACTCAGTACACAGCTGAGGAAGAGATCTCTTAATCAGTCACCCTAAAAATCTAGCTGCAATCCAGAGTGTGAATGCACCTGTATGCTAGCTGCCAAAGGTAGCTGTATGGTACCTCAGGTAACAGTCTAGTTTCTGGAAACTCAGGATTTTGTGAAGGCTGTGTTACTGGGATTGTAACATAATGTCCTGGTTTAAGCCCAGCTGGTAATTTAGCATTATGCAGCTGCTCACTCACTTCCCATCTACTTTCACCCCCTGCTCCCAGCGGGATGGGGAGGAGAATTGGAAGAATGCAACTCCCATGGATTGAGATAAGAGCAGTCCAGTAACTAAGGTATAACACAAATAACTGCTGCTACCACCAATAATAATAATGATAAGGGAAATAACAAAGGAAGAGAATACAACCGCTTACCACCCAGCCCGACCCAAGCAGAGATCTCACCCTTCTGGGTAACTGCCCCCAGTTTATATACTGGGCATGGTGTGCTGTGGTATGGGATAGGTCTTTGGCTAGCCCGGGTCAAGTGTCCTGTCTCTGCTTCCTCCCGGCTTCCCATGCCCCTCCTCCTTGGCAGAGCATGAGACACTGAAGTCCTTGGTCAGAGTAAGCATTACTTAGCAACAACTAAAAGCACTGGTGTGTTATTAGCATTGTTCTCAGACTAAAGCAGAAACCACAGCACTGCACCAGCTACTAGGAAGGAAAAAAATAACTCATACAGCTGAAATCAGGACATGTAACTCAGTACATTATTTAGCCCTGCTCTAAGAAGTGAAGTGCAGCATCCTGCCAATCTAGCTAGTCTGCATTTGAGACCTGAGCTTCATTTCCATGCAGCTTTACCTTGTGCTTTGTGGACACACCAGCACATTTGGAAAAATGTCAATAAGCTGCAGTGTCACAAATATGCAAACAGGAGAGAAAGAAATTGTCAGGTATTTGCCAGTGAGGAAGAACTGAGGTGAGCAAATGCAAAGGTTTTAGCAAAATTCAAAGGGATCCCACCTTGAAGTTTGGGAGGTGGAAATGAAACCAACCCTTTGCGGTTTGTTTCCAGAACTGGGTTGTTTGGGTTTTTTTGTTTGTATTTTAATAGGAACTAATGTGTTTCAGTGGCATATTTCATTAATTGTATTTAACAATGCCAGATATTGTCCAGGGCCAAGTCTGTGAGTCTGTGACACATTTTAAAATGTGACACATTATCCTGTATTTTGTTTGAAAAGGATTACTGACTGCTGTGCTTGACTTGTTGCTCCACATCTTTTTGGGACCGCCTTCTGTCACTCCACTTTCTCACTCTCCATGTGTTTCATACATTACAGCAATCACATGCAGGGTTTCAGTTTGTTATGTTTTGAGGAGAGTTCCCTTTCATTTATTGCAGTTTTACTCATTTTGCAAGCACTCGGGGGACTGTAGTAACAGTTATCACACTCAATTTATCTTTGTGTTGAAGCTATACGAAGAAAGCATGTGGTAGAGGAGTGTTAAATGCTTTCTTGAGTAATACCTTGTCAAAAGAATAGCTGTTACAGAAAATCTCTTTCTGACACTTCCTTTCACAGGTACACCTGTGATTAATTCACCTGTCATAATCCCTAGGTAGTAACACAGAGATGGCACTTTCTCTTCGGTAAAATGAAAACTGAACTGAACCCATCTCAGCTGATGGCACCACATGAGCTTATATTGCATCTGAGAATCCAGTTTCTGTCTTTCTGATGCCATCCCATTTTTTATCAAAGATTTATAGTTTATACCATAAGATTGTGTATTTATTGCTGCACTTCTACTCTTGCAGCTTGGCGTTCTGGCAAACTGCTTTTCTTCTGGTTTCTTTCAGGTGCAAGTGCTATTTCTTCCTTTCTCCTCCTGTCCAATATCCTGGCTTTCTCTTGCTGCAGTTTGGGTAGGGAACTGCTCCAGGAAAAATGGCAATGAAAGTAAGATTATTATATTCAAAATTTCTGTGCTGCTTCACTGTGGTGTAACATCACCTTTAATGGCTGAAGTCAGTGTCCCTTTGAGAAAGGATTGGTGTGTGGCACCTTCATTGCACTAGACCCAGCTTCCTGGTTTGCAGGCTTTCACTACAACTCATGTAACGAGTAAGGGCAATAAGAAAATACTGAGTAATGGTTATTTCATCTTCAGCTATAACTCTGAAAAACCCCATAACTTCTATAAATAATTAACTATTCCACAAAGATATTAGGGACGTATACCTTCTCCAGCAGAGCTCTTATCAAGTTCATTATGCTCCCACATTTTCTGTGGAGGTAACTGGATTCTCTAGCTCATAAAGAGTGGGAAAACAGCTTGTACTGTTAGTCTGAGCTACATTTTCAATTAAAAGATACCATCAAAGTGCCTTGCAACAGGTAGTGCACTGAAGTCACTCACTAGCTTTTGAAATGTATCTGTAGCTGTGTTTAATTGTCTGGTCTTAAAAAACACAGCTGCTTCTGTTGGCTCTGGAGCACAAAAATAGAAGATGCTGCCATGTTAAATTGGTCTCCCAGCCTGCTGCAGTCTGCTTAACACTGTTTTAGATCAAACTGTTGAGCAATTACTGTTGTGGTTCTGATTTAAAAATGCATTATTTGTTTCTTTGTGACAGAGCAGTTCATTTGAAAAGATAACAGACACCTACAATCAACAATATGTTTTCTTCATCAAGCTGTTCTTTGAAGGTTCTGTAATGTGTAGGTGTAATCTAACTGCTCTTGTCCAGGTTAATTCCAGAAAACTTTGAAAGCACTGGACTGAGCTGAGAGTTGTAGCCATCAACAGGGGCCTGGAAGCATTTTAGTATAATCTATCTATCTTGTTCTAGACTTTTTGACATAATACCCTAAAACTGTACTTCAGATCAGTCTTTGCTTGAGAGTGCTGCATAAGTGTGCTTGATGTTCTGTGGAAGCTGGTGTTAGGATGCACAAAGGTAGGGGAGATCTGCTGAAAGATTTAAATGTTTTTGGTTTTTTTGTTCTGTAAATTGGTATATGAATGGAAGAAGGGAAAACATGGCTTTAAACAGATATTTCACCAATAGAAGAAACCTAATAAAATGTGCAGTAGTAGGACCTAACCTTAGTAGCAGCTTATTTTGGGAGGTGAAAAAATGGATAACCCCAAACAATGTAATTTTGAAGTTAATTATTTTGTGTGGAACAGCTGTTCAGTGGCATTTAAAATCATTGTTTAGCTTTGATTTCTTACTGCAATACTACTACTTTGAAATATTTTTTGGAACTACTTATCCATAGTGGCATGTTTAATGTGACTGCCTCATTTTTCTGGAAGCAGTGCTCAGGTCAACAATGTAAATTAAACGTCTTTGAAGTGCTGCACGCATAGTTGGGGTGAATGTTGTGACAATGATAAGTAGGCTCTTCTCAGTCTCATATTGCCAGCATTATTGCACTGGATGTGGGCATTTATCTGCATTCGTGCTTTGAATTGTGTTTGTTCTTGGAGTTATGAACTTGAATGTAATGCAACAGCTGGAAGTTTAGAAGTGGGTCATTTATGACACATTTGTGATATGTAAAAGCTCTATGAAAAATTGATGAATTATATTTTTACAGGGTTTGTAATGTTATGTATTGGGATAGACTTTCTAACAGTACCCAAGAAAGACCTCAGCTCTATCTTTGAAGTGAAAAGCAACCAAAAGCCACTATTCAGAAAGAGTAAAACCTTTATTAAAATATGTGAGTATGATTTTACTTCCTTTCTTCCATGACTCTTAAATTGGTTTATTACATGTGTATACAAAAGCTAAGAATGATTTTTCAGCCCACTTGGTATATTGACTTTGAAGTAGATGGAAAGGAAAAAATTGGTAGCCATTAGGGCATACTATAACCCTACAAAGATCAGGATACTCATCATTATAATGTATTCTACAGTAGGCATCATTTTTTGCATAAATGTTCCATGGAGTTTTGGTATATTTTATCTGCTCATCCTGGTATGTTTTGAAGAATGTAATTTATCTGCACACAAAGGGATACTCTGCACACATAGAGATACTTTTAAATACACTATTTTGGAATGGTATTATTACTGGCATATGTGGAAATTTAGATATATACATTTCCCATTAAATGAATAATACACTTTAGAATGACAGTGCAATAATAACGTTATTTTCTCTTGGTTTAAAAGTAGCTTTTCTGTGTTTTTGCTGTTTCCAGTATTGTGGCTGTTTGTTGGTGTTGGTTTGCTAGGATTGGGTCTACGTTATAAAACTTACCAGAAGAAGCTGGGCCAAGGGGTGAGTCATGTGTTTGTGAAAATGGCAACTTTCAAATATACAGTAAAATGTGCATGTGATATGTTAGGTGCTGAAGAAGTCTTTATACCAGTATCCGAGTGTTCAACAAAACTAAAGCAGAAATGAAGATGTAAAAAGTATAGTTTTTAAATTCATGTTGAGCATAGGAAGTGCCTGGGCCTCTGGAGCTTCATAGTGCTGCTAAGAAAGAAGAAAATACTCTGAAAACCAGAGATTCTTGCCTCATATTCAATTTGAATGTTACTTTTATAAATGAGTTTATGTAAATTATAGTCAAAACTTGACTGGACCGTACTGCTAGCAGCCTGATCTTACATCAGGGAAGTTTGAACAGATAACCTTCTGAGGTTCCTTCCAGCTAAAGGAATTCTATGCTTCTATATTTATATGCATAACTCTGAATTTAACTTCTCTGAAAAGTTGTTAGATTAGACTTAGACTACTTATGGAACTTGGATAAAAATAGGAAGATTCCAGATTTTTTATCTAATATAAATGAGGTATTGCAATGATAGTGACAATTGCTTAATGACGACAAAGTTTTGTCCAAGTGTGTTGCTTGCCTATTCAGTAATTTAAATTTAAAATTAGAGCTGGTTTGATCAGATATAACTTAATATGTTTCCATTCTATGATTTAATTCATTACCAGACTAAGATTGAATTTTTGATGCAGTTGGTTGCAATTATGAATTAGACTTTTCTTTTCTTTTGATGGCAATTTAGAAATAGCCTTTTGAAACTTGCTTTTGACATGTATTCCTGTGGGTAATGTTTCTGTTAGGTAAGTCACTGGTGATGAATGGAAGAAAAAATGCAGAAAAGGTGATGGGAGCTAAGTAGAAACCATGTGTGTGTGGATGCACCTGTCTGCACATACATATTCAAATATATGCACACACACATACAGTTGGCTTTCTTCCTAGAACTCATTTGGGTTTGTAGTACCTTTATAATGTGGAAAAAACCACAGATAGTTCCTTTTAAAAAGATGAAAACATTTGTATTCTCGTTCATGTTCATTTATTACTGTTAGTTGCACAAATTAATTTTTACTCTTGTTAGAGCAGATTTTTCGTAAAAATACCTGGGTTTTTTTTGTAACTCTGACAGCTTTATTTGGAAAATATATTTGTTAAAACCTCCCTTCTTGTGTGTCTTTTAGGGCATGATGTAGCTGACGTTGCTGACTGCAAAGGTATAATACATTAAAGTCAAATTGCACTTGACTTATTTTCCATTTTATTTTTTGAGGTTCCCAAAAGAGACTTCTCTGCTATGATCTGGCCTTTTAGATTTGCATACAACAATGAAGGATGGTCTAATTTGGAAGGATCAGCTTATCTGCTTAATCAGACAGGTAACCTTTTTTCTTCCATTTCATTTCTATATGAGAGGGTTCATCTGAAGAGGCAGAAGCAAGAACACCTGCTGGGTAACCAGCTCTGTTCTTGCATTATCTCAAGAATCTGTCTAGTTTTTTCCTTCTGTGCTATTCCAATACAACCACTTCTGTTAACAAATCTGTTTGCAAAGGTGATAAATTTTTAAATTGTACTTTAAGTAGGTTTCTGCTTGGAGGAAATACTTTGTTATTTATTTGAATTTTTTCTTATATTGCTGATGACTTTCTTGTCTATAGAGGAATTCTTTGCATAAATGAAATAATGATAAATATCCTTTTAGATAAAATGTAATGTTTGAGAACTTCTCTTTTTTTGGTTTTTTTTTTTTTTTTTTTATGTGAACCATTATATAATTCCTAAAGGGTCTGAAATTGGTATGCCCTAAATAAGGTACATTAATGCATTCAGAGTTAAGCTGAAGATTCTTAAATGATTTGTTTGCTAAGGTAGATAAACTGATTTTGAGAGCCACAGAGAAAAGAGTGGCTAACTTCAGTGTAGGGGTTATTTTTAAAGGTGTGGTAGTGTGCATTTATTGGACTCATCTTCTCTCTCTTGGTTTGAAATAGTGAAGATGCAACATGTAGTGGCTTCTGTCTACCCTGAAGGAAACTAACATCAACCCCATTCAGTGGTTTCAGACATTGTTTCTGTGGACAACATGTATGCATGCTAATGATGTAGAAGCAGAAGGCCATGTAGCTCTTGCTGTATCCTGCAGCTAAAATATAGGGGAACATGTCTTATTCCCCTGACAAAACCACACCTCAGCATGTAAACAGGGAGGGACCACAGTGTCCTGAGAAAGCAAGGTGGCTGTGGATAGCAAACAGTTCTCTAGAGCTGGGAACCCTTCTGTTACCCTGCTAGCGGGCTGATGGTAGGTTGCTATGGGCTGACTAATTGGTTTGGCAGCAGACCCTGCTCCCTCTTCACAGGACCCTTTGGAGCAGGATAGGATTTGGTATATGATGGTAAGTGCAGATGTGCTGTATAGTGCTTGTTCATCAAGTTGAAAGCAGTAGACTTGCTACTGGGCTGTTAATCTGTTTGTGAGCATGATGTCTAATGCTTTTGAAATGGGCTGCACTAAGTATGTGTAGGCCAGCTGTACTGTGCATCTGGTTATGCACCAGGGAAGACCTGTGGCAACCACACATTAAGTGTTGTTCTGTCAGAGGCTGTGTGGCCTACAGTGACCAAGTGTTTGGGCACGACTTTATTGCCAGCATTAAGATTTGCCCTGATTGACTCCTGGAGGGCTTGTGTCTACCCCTGTGTAATCGAAAGGGAAATGGCAACATTATGTAGTCATTTATAAATCACATTTATAGATCACAGTTATAAATTTAGAAATACATTCTTTTTTCTTCCCCATTTTAGATGCTGATTTTATCACTATTATAGAGAGTGATGCCTCCAAACCATTCATTGGGAACAATGATCCAACAATGTGGCTGGGAGAAAGACTAGGATTTTACACAGACTTTGGTCCAAGCACAAGAGATCACACTTGGGGGTGAGTCATCTTTACATGCACAGTGACACAAAGTAAGTGTAAATACACAACCCAATACTAACTCCACTAAAACATGGGCAAAGAATAATTAGAATAATAATCACCATAATCACTTGTTGGAGCTTGTCTTTAAGAACAATCTTTGATTCCTTAGCATTACAATGCAGTGCAATGCAATTATAAGGTTTTGATGCCTTTCCCTCTAAGCTACTTTCGCTTTGGTGATGCACAGAATGGCATCCTGCTCCTTAATGTACAGATTTGGAAGTTTGTCATTCAAAGTACTATATCTGATTCCCTTTTCTCATTATTTTGTTTTCTGCTATGAGAACTTTAGCTTTCAGGCTTAAAAATGTGATAGCAGTTGGAAAATCTAACTTCAACCTGGAGTTACCAGAAATTTTGAATTCATTAAACCCATCTTGGGCTGTATAGTGGGAAATGGGCATATAAATGCACATCTCTATTTGACCAGTATTTTTGTGTCTGATTATACTTTAATGCTTGACCAACTACCAGTTGCATATCTTTGCACTCTGGAAAATAGTGGCTTATGAAGTGGGTATTTTTCAGGGGGATATGCAGATCTCTGTGACAGATGGAACTTCCTAGTGATGATGGACTGCTATTTAAATTTTTCCATATGTGAGAGGAATTTAATATCTTTCCTCTTCCAGAGCCTGTGTCTTTTAGGTGATGCAGAATGGGCTTGTGAACAACAACAAAGTAACTGTTTCTTTCTTCTCATGTAGGATTATGGCGCTATCACGGTATCCAATTGTCAAATCTACCCATCACCTCCTTCCGTCTCCAGAGGGAGAGATTGCTCCCGCCATCTCCATGACTGTCAACTTCACAGGGAAACTGGTTGATTTTGTTGTCGCCCACTTTGGAAATGAAGAGTGAGTATTTTATTTGTTGTTACATGTCATGTAAAATTGTGTAACATAATGGTCATTTGTGAACTTCTGGGGTTTCTTTTGCACCCTTTAATATCTACTGCTGTAATACTGATTCTAACGAGGCATATTGGAGGAAATACTGTGGTACAGCTATTAGTTTAAAAGTTTGAAGCATTTTTTAAAAGGCACAGGTGTGTCATGGGAAACTCACCTGAGCCTAATATCTGAGTTACTAGAGATAAAAAGATGTAGTTATGCGAAACCACAAGAAACAGGCCTACAGATACATCTAAGTGCAGGGCAGCATCCTTCTGACTTCTTGCATGTGGAATAGATCTGTTATATACCACAGTGAGTGCACATAGACAGCATTAATGGCCAACTGATGTTTATTAGAATAAAAAAATAACAATTCTGAAACCTCCAGGAAAGGACAGTATTGAAACAGCAACAAAAATATCCATTCGGTGTCCTTCTGACTATATGAAACTGGAAATAAGAAATCTGATTTCTGGATTCTTAAAGGAAGAATTATACCAGTAACTAAAATATAGGAAGGGAAAGATTAAGGTATATATTTTAGTTCTTTACTTTAAAACAGTATCTTGATTACTTGTGCGTAATGAATATTATTAATAAGGGGTAGCCTTGTGGTGCTCCATGGAGCTGTTTCTGTTTTATTTGCTGCAATATCTAATATGTTTGTGGTTATGTAGTAAGATTTGGGCTTTTCAAAATATTTATTATAATTCACAGAGAAGCAAATTTATGGATTGGTTGCAGAATATAATATACAAAGCTGCTATTCAGAAAGCAGTAGAGTTCTCATTATCCTGTACTGAGCTTCCCTGTTTCCTTCACATGCGTAGAAGCTGTGCTCTGAGCATACAAATCATTTGTAGTTTTCCCTTTTATTGAACACATATAGTTGTCAGAAACTACTCCCAGTCTGAACACAAGAAAGAAATTTTCTGTGCCTCACACAGATGGTAAGGCTTGCCTCTCTGAGAAACAATTTGTCAAAGTAGGAGAAAATAGCAGTGTATTTCCCCCTCACAGTGAGATGAGATAAAGATGAAGGAGAAAATAGGAGGTGACACATGGGAAATGAGTACAAATTTGATTTTGTTTTGAGGTGAATGAATCTGTAATTAAATGGTGCACATAACTGCTCATTTTTAATCTTTTTTCACCTGCTGCTTAGGATGACATAAACTATAGAATACTGGATAAATAGGGATTTCTTTTAACACTATTTCTAAAACATGGGAATATAACAATGCCTTGTGTCATTTAAAAGAACCCGTCTTCTGCAGAAGTGTAATTCTAGAAAGAGTAGCTAGCTAACCTGGCAACTTCACATATACTAGGCTTCTATTCCAGTGGTTTGGGGTTTTCACCTCCTGTTTGTGTGCTCTTTCTTCTTAATGCATTTACTTCAGTCAGAAGTATTGCTATTTAGAAAGCATAGCAGCATTTAAATTCTTGTTCCCTTTTAGGCTTACAGATTCCAAAATCAGTTCCCTATCTCTCTGATATTTGGCTCAGTCTACAGAAGAGAACATGCTTTATACAACTGAAGTTATTAACATGAAGAATCACAGAAGGAGAAACCCCTTACATTATTTTATGGCAAATCTGAGGACAGGGTATGGGATCCAGTGTAGTATTTTACCAGGCTTCACTTATGCTATCACTTCTGGTCATATTGGAACTGTTGTGTAAATCTGGTTAAAGAGTACCTGCCAAATGTTGTAAAGTTGTGTTAATGGGACGACATAGATTTTAAGTCACATTTCATAAATTACGTGACCCAGACATTAAGACTATATTTACCATATGTCCATCTTGTTAGCATGTGAGCTCTTTGTTACGCACCACACTGTGCTAGCACAATTGAATTTCAAGTGCAGGCAGAGACAGCCTCAGATAACTGAAGCACTGACATTCACATTTCCTAGTGATGAGATCAGTATTAAAAACAAAACAGTAAAAGTCATTCCTGTGGTGGTTAGAAAGGGAACTCTAATTACATCTACCACGACCATGTGGCTTTTATTGAACACAGTGATCATTTTGAATCACTGAGCTTTTTGTAAACTTGCATACTCTCTTATACTGGGCAAAAAAAAAAGGGTACCAGATTCATTTGTGGTTCATGATGTTATAGCACAAAGATTCTGAGATAAAATGTATATATGTTTAAGTCTTTCCCATTTCTTTCAGGGAGGACTTAGACAGGAAACTTCAGGCTATAGCTGTTTCAAATATATTGAAGACTAGCTCTAAGCAAGTAGTGTTTCTAGGATACATCACTTCAGCTCCTGGATCCAGAGATTATACTGAATTAATAGAAAATGGAAATGTCCAGGTAAGGTAAAAGCACTGATTCTTTTAGCAGTTGGAAGTAATACAGATTTGAAACAGTATAATATTTCAAATTGGTAACTTAGACATAAGAGAAAATACATGCACATTTTCAAACACCATCTTCAGCTACCTCACGGTATGTTACAGGGAAGGTGGAGTTACACGGTGAAAGAACAAGAAGCACTGGACAGCAGTTGCCAGAAGAGAAATGGCAGTTGGATAGCAGAAGACCAAAAGTAAAGGATCACAATTATTTAGGGTTGTTAAGCAGTAGAACAGAGGCCTAAAGAAGTTGTGAAATCTCCATCCTTGGCTTGAAGTTACTTTGAGCACAGGGTTGGGAGTAGGTGATCTCCAGACATCTGTTCCAACCTCTAATTCTTTTGTTTTAAAACTGAGTTCTGCTGTTTGGTTTTCTGTCAGGAGATGTCAAAAAGCTGTCTGATTTGTTTGTGTCCAACAGTGGAGTTTCTTCTTTCTACATTATTTCAATATTTAAAACAAAACATTTTTTCTGCAGCATGTTTATACATTGGTTTGTTACTGATTCAAACGCTACCCTTGAGGAAAGCTTACCTTATTTGTTTGACTTCTTTTACCCTTTTCACTTGTAGGATATTGACAGTACAGATCATGACAGATGGTGTAGCTATATTATGTATCGAGGGGTAATAAGGTATGTTAGAGTGGATCATTTATTCACTGGTTTTATTTTTTTTTATGACTGTCAATTTTACACCCTTCTGTAGGTAGCTGTGGAAGAGTCTTGCATCCCTAAACAATGATCTATGGGCAGTGAGGTATACCATAAAGAAATGTGAAACATCAATCTCAGGATGGATGATTGTATTTCTGAATATAATTTACAAAGACAGTATTACAGGTTTCATCCTTCTGTGTCAAAATTCTTCAGATCTAATCTGCTTTGCTAACATAAAACTACTTCTTTTCCAAACCTCTGTCTTTGCAGCATTCTAAAATGTGAAGGCTAAGCCCTAATTTGTATGTGACTCAGAAGATACAAGTTTTGAACTATGATTGTAGGGTTTCTTGAAGCAAAATGCTGATCAAATACAGCCAAGCTTTATGCTGGAATTAGCGGAAACTATAACTTTAAGCCCATTTTGAAGCACTTTCTTCTACTGGGACCTATGCAGTCCATGACTTTTTATATCAGGTTGCTTGTAAATCATTCCCTTGGTGTTGTATGTACCAGAATGGAATAAAGCTTAAACTGTGCAAATTCTGCAGTGTTCACAGGAGTAAACCCAGTAAACTGGATGGCTGTCTTACATAACAGTACTTAAGTAACAGAGGTTTTGGGGTTTTTTTCTGAAGTCAACAAACCCCTCATTTGCAGTCTAATTTTTCTCATTGCTCATTCCATTGATGCTCAAGTTCCTTTCTTGAATTTCAAAATCTCTTCAGTGAAAAAAGCTGGTGTGCTGCTGCCAGGATGCGTAAACCAAAGCTATTACTTTTAAAAATAAGTTTATAGATGTTAAACTTTTTCTGTTGTCACTTAGGTTTCTTGGTTTTTCTCCTTACAACATTGTGCTATGATGCTTGTGTTTATATAGCACTCTTAAGGTTTTTGAAGTGAGATTTACAGAAATGGAAAGTTATGTTGATAAGTTAAATAGCAGCTCTTGGAAAAAGAGATGTGAATTAAGAATGTGGTGAAACTGCCTTGAGTCATTTCTTCAAACTTAACTCTTCTGGTATCTGATAGGTTGGGCTATGCCCGCATATCTCATGCTGGTTTAAGTGATTCAGAAGTCCAGATGGCCAAGTTTAGGATCCCAGATCACTTGGATAGCTATGTTGACAATGACAGAATTGTCATTGATCCCAGCCAAGTTCCTGAGGACATCCATTTCAATCCTAGGTCAGTGTATCTCATAGTAAATTAATATGTGAAATCTTGTAACTTATAGTGGGAGGCACTGATCACTACCAAACTAAGCAGAAGATTAGGAGGCAAGAACTTCTGATATATAATTCCATTTTTTTCTACTGACTTGGCATATGCCTTGAGAAAATCAGCCTGCTGTGTTGTAGCATAAATTGAAGGTAATGCTTATTTCACCCAGATGATTAATTTGTGAGACTGTTTGACAGGGATATTTGTTAAGTGAAGTGGTGACTCATTTTATAGATCATGAGAGATCCATTTTTCTCAGCAGTTTTGAGGACCAGGGTCTTTATGTACTGTTACTTAGAACACAAAATGTAATATATATGTTAAATACTCTTCACAGAAGCATTTTTAAACAGACTGTATAACTGGAGTTACAAAAAATAAGGAGGCAGTATGTTGCATATGTCAAGAAGAAAAAAGGGTTAGATTTTTATGTTTAAAGTTGTTTATTTCTAGAATAGTGTCACTTTTCCTCTGACATTGTGTAAGGAACAGAAATACAGAGGAAGGCATTTATTCTACACTGAATGTCAGTAGAAGAATTATGAAGTCTGAAATAGATGTTGCCACAGAGAGACAGTTTCCAGCAATGCTGTATTTGCTACTTCTAACATGTCTAATACAGGATGTTTCTTCTATACACCTAACAGCTGAGCTTACTTACTTTTTGTTTATCACTCAGTTAATGGCTTCCTGTCTAACCAGGAATTTGCCCAGTCTTTTCTACACGGTGAAACTTGCCTGAAGTTAGAATTCACATTCAGATTTTTTCTCAGCTGATTTCAGCACAGACTGTTTTCCTTGTCCTTATTTTTTATGTGTGCCTATAAGCAGAAAATTTATATCCTTTAGGAATTTGGATACTCTGGGGAGTTAAATTATACCTCCACTGAATTCAGTAGAAAAACTGACTCCAAAGAGCATGAGGTTTAACTAGATAAATGCACCACACCTTTGTCAGCTGGAGTTCCAATTATAGATTATCTATGGCATTAATCCAATCAGTGTAATTAAATGTCTCCATTATACTCAAAGACCTGTTGTTAGATAGCATAAGTGCATTGTGATTTATATGTAAGTAGAGTTGTGGCCTGTTTCTGAGATAAGCTATGTAGAGCATTCAGAGGAGTGATAATTATACTATAGGAAGTGTATTATTTAATTGCATTGGTTAAATCATGTTGTAATGGTTTTGCTTTGTTGAATATTTTTTGTAGGTTTGGATCTTATAAAGATGGACATAATTATGAATACATTCATCACTTTCATATGAGCACTCCTAAATATTTTAAACAGATAAATTAGAATGAGAAAGTATGGGACCAACAAAAAAGGTTTGTTGTTTGAAACTGAATTGGCAGCCAAAAAGACCACATTGTTAAGGATGAGCAACTCCCATGCTGCATAATCCTGTGAATGTCTGTGTAATAATTGGTGACTCTTTAATGAGCTGTCATTGCCGTGAGAGAGGGAAGATACATGCATTTTGATAAACTGGTGTCTACCTGGGCCAGATACCTGTTTTTTATTCAGCAAAGCAAGGCTGAGAACTTGCTTTGGCAATAACTTACAGTTTTATGAAGATATCCTATATTGTGCTGCTTCAGAGCTGAATGTATCTAGCCACTTTTCTTTAGCGTCCAGGTGTAACCCCTTTCCTGGGAGCTCATTGGAAGAACCATGCTTTTTTGATGACTGAGGCAAAGCAAAATAATGTGGTAGTGTAGGTAACCTGTCCGTATGTGCTGCACTTTGTAGTCTGCAGCTACTGCAGTAACAAGGTTGGCCTTATTTTTTGCCAAAACAGGAGTGGGACTAGTGTGGTTTTTAATTGGGAGATGTGCAGTTCCTATGTGTTTGAGGTGTGTGCATTTTTTATTTACTGAAACAGTGTTTACATCTGCTGCTATTCCACATTTTATTCTTAAATTAGTCTTATCAGAGCAATTGCAAATCATTGATGTTCATACTATTGGAGAAAAGGTGGTGACTTTTCCAGACTTTCTTTTTTTTTTTTTTTTT
>NDXB01013296.1:22338-34715 GCA_002631895.1 Agapornis roseicollis | reverse complement strand
TTGAAAAAAGGTGGTTATTTTTCCAGACTTTTTTTTTTTTTTTTTTTTTTAACAGGGCATTAGACACTGCAATGCTTTTACAAAGGGAAGAGTAAAGTACCTCTGAATAGTTATTGTTATGAGACACTCATGAGAACGCACTGCAAGAAAGTTAAAAGCAAGCATGCTCAACGTGACAATGTTTCTGAGAAGAAAGTTGTATGTTTTTTATATATACAAATAAATAAAACAAAACAGCATTGTCCTTTGCTAGCACTATGCATTAGTGGGATTATATAGAAGTGGGGATTTTTTATGACCTAGGCAGTGAGTTACCTACGATGTAACACACATGATGCACTATTAAGAAGTGTTTTCTGAGAGTCTCTTGGCAATGTCTTTTATATCCTTCAGGATATGTGCAAAGCTTCCCTTATGCAAAGAGATGATCTTCAGTGTTGTCCAAAGGAAGTTTCATGTCATGCCAGCTTGTCCCTTTATCCTGGTCACCCATCATTTTGCTTCCTTGTTTTTAGAACTGTGTTTCTGAGAGTTGAAAACTTCACTGATCTTTGTGGGCAGGGGGTAGTTGAAAGGCACTTGGGGAATACACAGCATCATTTTAAATGGTATTGGAAAGCCTGACTTTGTTAGTTAGAATTAACCAGCCATTGTTGAACTAATTTACTTCTCACCTAGAGGTGCTGTTTATCTATACAAGCCAAAGGACGTGTAATTAAGTTTAGATACCCTTTAGGTAGGATTTGAAATCCTCTTGTTCTCTGCATGACTCTCCAGCAGAGCAGGATAAACTACGTTTTGGTGTGATGGGATTGACTTTCTTGCGCTTTCAGTAGTTCTCTTCTGCAAACAGCAGTAGCTCGTGTCCTGCTTCCTCCCAGCCTGCAACAGCAGCTGGCACTGGCACTGGTACCAGCATTGCACAGAGGCTCTGAGTAGCCTCACTTCTGTGCAGTATGCTCTTGTGCTAGCTCTGATGCATGGCCAGCCAGGTTTGTTTTTCCATAACCCATACAAAACATACCATTATCTTGCCACATTACTTAATTTTCTCCACAGGCTGACTCTGCAAATACCTTGTAATGTGAACAGTTTACTCATGTGAGATGCAGGAAATGATACTCATAAAAAGCTTGAAAATCGATTAATTTTTTTAACCATAAAAAATGAAATCAGGATATTTTTCAAGAAGTCAGACACCAAAGCGTGACTTGCATAACAGATGAGGCTATATGGCATCTCTGTGTGTAATATCCAAAGCCTGTGAGCATACTTGGGTAGATTTTCACAGGATTTAGAAATGTTCATGTTATTAGAAATGTTAGTGTAGGCACTGACAAAATCTGAAGTTGGGGTATTCTCTTCTGGGTAGCTTGTGTAATTTAGTATTGGTGGATCTGTTCCTTATAATGCCTAATATCAGACAAGCTAATATGTATGCCAGTGTAAGGAGCAGCAAGTATCTGTTGACATTTGCATTATTTTATTAGAATTAATAAGAAAAGCTATGACCATGAACTGTTTGTATACTGCTTTTACTACTCTGGTTAGAACTGGGAAGCTAAAACTACACTTTCTTTGTCCTTGAATCTGCACACTGATCTAATCCTCTGTACCTGACTGGTTTAGAAAAACGTGCAGTACATCTCTCAGTTGCAATCACTATGTTTCAAGCTATGGAAGAAATGTGCTAGAACAGGTCCTGCTGCAGGGGTGTGTGACTAATCTTGCTCTTTTCTAATCATACTTTCTTCATGTCAGCTTTCATAAGATACTGTGTTATGAAAGAAAAGGTTTGTGAATGTCTTCATGCATTCAGAGGTAGCATGAAAATATAAATGTGTAAAATAAATAGACATTATTGTCTAAAGGTTTGAATTTTTGTGGCAAGTAAAAGGTCTAGACTATCTGAGTTCTAGATAACATGTATTCTGCTGTATTCCTAATTCTGCCCTGTCTGATGTTCTGTGCAGGTCAGTTAACGTTTCTAGGAATATACAGGAAGAGACAGCAGTACATGAGGAGCCTACCAGTGTGTGTATCTGAGAACAAGAAAGATGGACTCTAGGTAACATGTAACAGAGGAACTCCTGAGACTAATGGTACTTGGTTCTTCAGCGAGGTGGAGACTCAAATCTCTTCTTACATATATTCCTACTCTGGGGTCTTGTGTGAGGCATTTCTGTGTGTAGTGTAAGCTTGGCTTCAGGAGCTGTGGCTCTGGTGTTGTTACAGAGCACTCTGAAACCTGGGAGCTGCAGTTCAAACCTCTGGGGCTGAGCAGGACCTGAAATTGTTATTTCCCATTTTCCAACAGGGTGTAAGAGCACCAAGTTTATTACTAAAGTTGGGGATACCTTTTGGGTTTTCATTGGAGTTGATGTTACTGGAACAACCTGGGTGCAGCTTCAGTGTGCAGGTGACTAGCTCCCATGCTCTCACTGAAACAGAGCACTGAAGATGTTCAGGGTCCTCTGCTGACAGGGAAGGAGCTTTGTGCCCCCAGAGGTGCTGGTTGTCTTGATCCATCTCCATGGTTCAGGCAGGAATTCTGAAAGCTCCCTGACATAGCTTCCCAATCAGGAATTAAGCAGATTATTATTATTTTTTTTTAATTTCAAACTGAAGCTGAAAACCCCTATAAATCCAGCTTGAGGATTTAAATATGGGTTAACAGTAGCCTGAAACATGTTTTTTCTTATGTATGTAAAATTACATTTGTTTACAGGATGTTACAGAAGGACCTTTGGGGTCAAAATCATATATCTGGGGCAAGTATAACAGAACAAATGCTTCGACTTAAACGAGGAGCATAGTATGGGTCCATGGGACAGCACAGTTAAAAAGAGCTGAATTGTTGAAGGAGCAGTGGAGTTTATAGAATCTGCAGCTGCTGCTTTCTGCCACCTGAGGTCGCCTTTTATCCCTGATCAGTGCTGCTCTGCTGATACTTCAAGAATAAGGCAAAGTTTAGGTGCTTCATTATAACTTTGAGGGTGAAAAATCTTTTCAGAAGCATTACTTTCTCATATCTGCAAATGGTTTATGACCGCGATTTCTGGGCTTCTGGTAGACAATTTCTTTTCTTACAGTGCCCTGTAGTGTGCTTTGTTGCTGCTTTATCTGCTTTGTTATTGTTCAGCAAATTATGTTTTGGCAATGTTTTTATTTTCACTACAGTTCTCTTCCCCCTCTGGCTTATCATATAATGGTTTATAGTGCTGGTGCCTAAAATCAACTTTCAGGCTTGTTTCTAAGGAAGGTATTTGAGACATGCAGTGGCTTTAGCAATTTGGAGTCTGATACCCTTTGGAAACAGAGAGGATCCTTTTTCTCCAAGGTGCTTCTGCAGGATGTTTCTTATAGTGGAGAACATAAAAGTAAGTAAATGGCTCCTCTTTCTCATGTTAATATTATTCAGTCTGTGGTGTTTTTTATGTGGTTGTCATTTTAGTCATCAATTAAAAAAAAAGCAATGTAGCCATAAAAAGGCAAGCAATAACAGTTTCTCCTTGATTGAAGTTTTACGTTTGCTCTAGCAGTGTGTAAACTGGCTGATTCATTTCCTGCCCCTCACCAGTTCTTGGTTTATTATTCCTCACCTGTGTGTTGGTGAGAGCATATGCACATGTGTAGTGAGCCAGATCAGTGCATTCGTCTGGCTGGAAAACAAGCAAATAAACAAAACCACAACAAGTGTTGAGGTTTTTATTTTGGCTTGGGTTTTCTTTTGCTTTTGGGGGGCATTGGAGACAGTCTTCCTCTTTGATCTACCTTGCTATCTAGCTATACAAATGTTTGCACTGGCACAAAAGAAAGGATGCCAGGAAGGCTGGAATTAAGAGGCTAATGCTGGAAACTGCTTAAGCTGTCTCTGTCTTTCAGACAGTGCTTGATCCACCATGACCTGATTGATCTGTTCTATGTAAAATGAAGTATTTCTGTGTTCTGTAAACTCAAGTTTCAGAAAGAAAATCCAGGCATGATTTCATAACATCTGCCAGCCTGGACACTTGCATAATGGTTTACAACTAGTGCTAATACAGGAGATATTTATACCTTCTTCAGGCTGGCATGAAGGTGCATGTTGTAATGGGCCCTGTTCTCATGGGCAGGCCTTTTCTGGCTGAAACATACATTCCCTTGTTTAGCATGGAGAAGCAGATAACAAAGTCTCTTTTGTGTTTCCCTATGGACTTCTTTGCAGGTCTGGTTCTTAAGGGTCAGGGATTATACTTGTGCATTCAGCTATTCAAAAGTATTTTGAACTTCTGTTTGTCAAACCTACAGTATTATTTGCTTTGCACTTACAGCAGGAGCTACAGAAGGTAAAGGCTAAGGAAAGGTTTGTAAAGCCAAGGTAGTATCTTTCATTTTAGACTAATATAAATGGGGGGAGGGAGGGGAAAGTACAAACCTTTCTGATTTAAGATACCACCAGATAGTGTTTTTCTGTATCACCTTTCTTTAGATCTGTATCCGTATACAGCTACGAGAGGCACTGAAGAAGGTTATTTTTTCATATTTCATTTTTATTCAGATCCAGCAGTCTATGTGCTTTTTATGGTCAATGTGAACAAACAGGCATCCCTAAAGGAATTGGTCTTCTCAATCCAGAATTAGAACAGATCAGATGAATTGTAACTCAGTGGTGCCCCTATTGGGTATAAGAGCTTGGGATGACACGCACAGATGTGAATGTTTGGCATGTGGGATGTTAGAACTACCCAAGAAGTGAAACCTAGCTTGTACAGCTTTATGATATATATACATGTATATATATCATAATGTATATTTAAATATATGTATTCAAAGGTGGTATACAGTTGCTAAAGTAAAGAAAGATGGTGCAAATAGGAAAATATAGAGGCAGGAAGTTCTACAGAAATACGGTCAAGGAGTCAATGAGCAAGAATTTGAAATAATCAGGTCTTTCATTGCTTTGAGATGGTCTTAGTACATGACTTTTGGAGACAATACAGTTACTTACGGACTCCATCTTCTCTGGAAATCAGGCAGTTGAAAACGTAAGATGCTGCTCTGCAAAATAAATCGGCTGCACTTGCACATTCTGAGTGTTTCACTGAATCAGGCAAGGCTCATAAAAAGGCTCAGACAGGTGTGTGATCTGTTAATTGAGGACTGTGTGCTAATGCATTGCTCCAAAAGGACCGTTACCTTAAATCTGGTGCTTCTTCAATTCTGAGGCTTTGACTTTCTTTTAACCTCTTAGAGAAAGCTTATTTTCATGGGTAATTTCTGTTGTAACAATCCTTTGCTGTGCGCTGGCAGTGCTGTAGCTGTCTCTTTGCAGGGTGCAAGATGCTGAGCTTGCATGCTAAGCAGCAATGACCTGCAAGGTGTCCTCCAGCTCCGGAGGAATGGAGCCTGTTTTCCCCTGTGCTGCAAGGGGGGAAAGCAGGGTGGCTCCACGTGTTAGACGTCTAGAAGTAACTGCGGGGAGGTGGCCACGTCTACCTGTGAGGTGCAGCTGAAAACCCATGTATCCCCACTCACCACCAGCCTGCTGCTGCTGCTGCTGCCGTGACATTGACACAACACTCCGTTGCGGTCCGTTGGCGGTGGCAGGCTGCCCATGTTTCTCCTTGGGTGTAGAGGGAGACGGGAGAAACAAATGTATCTTTCCAAACTGGTTGGCGATTTGGTTACACTGAAGTTGGGTTCGCAGAGAAGAAGGAGGCTGTTGTAGCCAAGCAACCTACCTCCTTCAGTGCCAGCTGTGACGACAGGGCACCAGCTTCCCCGGGGCACCCGTTAGGTACGTGTGCAAATACTCGTGTCGCTGAGCATAGCAGAGCCAAGCCTTACGAGCCTTCGGGCACCCTGCGGCCTGGGCTTGTTCCGGGCACTGGGAGTCCAAGGCGGCAGCCCTGGGGCGCTGCAGCCGAGGCTCCCTACGGTCCCTCAGGACTGCGGCCAGAGCGTCCCCGGGCTGAGCTGTTGCGAACGCGCTGCCGCCGGTGCCCACGCCCTGTCACGGTCGGTGGATACCAGCTGCCAGGCCGCAGGACGGCCACCGGTTACCTACCACCTACGCCCTGCCCCTGGCCAGCCAGCCGCTACTTTCCTGCCCACCACCTGACCGGCCAACCCCTGTGGGGCGGGGCGACCACGGCGGCCCCGCCTTCTACCCCCGCTTACCCAATCGTGTCGGGGTGTAGGCGCGGCCCTAGGCCTTGGTAGCCAATCAGAGCCACGGGTGACACGAAGTGGTGTTCTCTGCACGCGCTTTCAAGGCCAGGGACGACTGTCATCGGCAAAGCCCAGTCAGAACGCAGGGGGGGCGGGGCCTACTCGGCCTCCCGCCCAATGGGAGCTCTGGAGCGGGGGTAAGGCGGTGCGGGGCAGGCAGAGGGAGAGTGGCAGGAGCCTCGTGCAGTAGGGGAGCAAGATGTGCGGCCTCTCCGGGCAGCCCGAGCCAATGGGTGCTGCCGGTGGGCGGGGCGGGAGGTGTCCGTGCTTAGGCTCTGTGATTGGGAGAGGGCAGCGGGAGCCGGGCCGGGCAGGGCAGTGTGTGCGCCGCACCAAAATGCACTCGGATGCCGCCGCTGTCAGTGAGTAGCGGCGGGGCCGGGCCACGAGCTCTCGCCCGCCCGCCCACCGGCGGCGCCACCGGCCTGTTTTTTTCCTCCGGCGGCCGCTGCCGCCCGGGTGGGGACGGTTTCTCCTGCCCCTCACCGAGGAGTGCTCGGCCGAACGCGCCGCTGGGGCTCCCGGTGACGGCGGAGGGCGTCAGGCCTGCGGGTGCGGAGCTGGCGGGGAGCGAGGTGGTGCGCGCACCTGGGAGCGGTGGCCCCGAGGGGATAGCAGGTGCCCCGCGGCCCTCAGAGGGCTGCTCGGGGGGGGTGGTGGGGAGGAAGGAGGGGCTGGGGCTGGACAGGGGCTGCCCGTACGGCGGTGGCGGGGGGCGAGGGCGGCGGACCGGCGGGGCCGGGGGCGATCGCAGGGTGTGACGCAGTTTCCCCTACCCGGGTCGCGAACGGGTGAGGCCGCGGCCAGTCCTCGTGGCTGGCTGCGAGGGAGCCAGGCTGGGGAGGGGAGGGTGGGCGCGGGCTGCGGGTATGCCCGGCGGCCTCGCCGGGTGGGATCCGTGTGTGTGTCAGGGAAGGTGGGTGGTGGTTTATTTAGCGGATTCCGCCGGGCCGGTGCAGGAGAAGCGGGCTGTGAAGGGGAATGGGCGCCGCGGCGCATTGTGGGAGGTAGAGTCTCTCCTGCGGCTGCCCTGCGCAGCACGGCTGCGGGCCTTGGGGCGAGGAACTACAACTCCCAGCAGGCACCGCGGCGGCGCGGCGCTCTGCCCCGCCCCGCGAGGCAGGGAGAGTTGCTGCCCGGTACCCGGCGGTCGGCGAGAGCTCTCAGAGGGCTGGAATCGGGAGGGGTTGCTTCGTTCCCACTCCCCCTTCCTCTCCGCTGTGGCCAGGACGCGGCCCGGGGCAAAGGCCTCAGCTGCGGGACGGGGGGAAGGTGGGGCAGGAGTGGGGGGGTCACGCCGCCTGTTGTGGAGGTGCGTAGGGAGGGCTTTGTCTCTGCAGCATATTTCGTGGCTCCGGTTTCGGAGCAGGCGGGACCGTGGGTAGGTCCCCTGGCGTAGGGGGATTGCACACCTGCGCGGGGCTCGGGAACCCGCGCCGTCCCCCCGCCGGAGAGACGCGGCTGTCATCCTGGGTACAGCGGTGTTCCCGATTCCTGTGAAATCTCCCAGGGACGTGTTCTCACTGTGCGAGGAGTTGCAGCTCTGAGACACGCTTTATTACTGCAGAGCTTGCTTATGGGAAAGATAACGAAAATTGAAGCTTTGATCGTACATTAATGAATGATGGTCTGACTTTTGGGCACAGTCCTGAAAGCAGTTATGGAAAGAAATGCTGCATAAGGCCTGGATTTGCTTGAGTCCTCCTGTGTTTTTCAGAATGAGAGATTGGATGGGGCAACCTGGTAAAGGCTTTAACTCAGAATGTTATGTAATTTCTTTAGTGGTTCTGTTTTATTTTATCTTTATGTTTAGGGATCATTATATGTTGGTGGTTAAGGCTGTTATTACAGCACAAATAACTGCCTCTTGGTGGAAATGAATAATTATTCTAGAAAATTCCTTCTGCTGAGTGTCTTTTGTCATGTGCCCTGTCCAAAAAAAAAAAAAACAAATAGGTGCAGGTCTTCGTTACATACATGTAAGCCACAGTTACAGACATTCCAGTGCTCCCTGGTGTAGGAATTTAAGGCTATGCAGTGATTATTTTTTTATATATATATGTAATTTCTCTGCGGAAAACGACAGTGCTGTTTCTCAGCCTTCAGCTGTTACTGGCTTCTTTTTAAAAACGTTCCTTGGAATGATTGGATCTTCCACTTCAATACTTTTTTTGGTGGAAGGGAGAAGGGGGGCAGTTTATGGCCTTGTTTATTTTAAATAGGAATATTTTCCTCAATTAGCTAACTTCATTATCTGTGTCTTCATAGTAGGTATTTTTATTCCTCACTGATTTAAATGCTTGAAACAGGAAGTATTCGTGGCATTTCTTAACACATGCAGAAGTTGCTATGATTGTCTGTTGACTTTCTTTTGAGCCTTCTTAGATTCTTGCCTGTTCTCATGGTATAAACTGCATTAACATATTTTTTTTTTCAGTCTCCGTTTTACTTTCTGAGAGTGAATTTACACTTTTCATGTTACATTAGAAACACAAACTTTTCCTTTTTTCCCGTTGCAAACATTTGCTTAAAAGTTTTCTGCAACTCTAATAACTATAATTGGAAATGTCTTCTCTACACCAGACCATGCAGTAAAGTGAATTAGACTGGTAGACAGCCTTCCTTTTAGTGCTTCTCTTCATTCTTTTGTATTAGGATGAGGTTTCATTTGTGTAATCACAGCACGTGATTTAAATTTATTTTTGTCTGAGTGGCTTTTATGCTAACTAAGTGAATTACTAATCCTGTATTTTCTTTACTTTTCCCCCCATACTTTGGAGAGACTGAAAACAAATACTTTGGGCTTTTCAAAACATTATTTCCTAGTTTTGTTTGTGTCTTCAAGCAGCAGAGGAAAACTTGCTTGATTTGCCTGTCCTGTGCTTGCCAAAAGGCATTGCACTAGGAAGTGCGGTACATCCCATGAAAATGTACCACTCTGGTATGCCATTTAAATGTTAGAGTATTTAATAGTGTGGTTATTTCTTCTATAGTAAGACTACTAGGAAGGCTTTCCAGCAGAACCCTTATTTTAAAATGTGCCAGCATTTTTTTTTATGTTGTGCAATTAAGTTGTTTTATTTAAAATCATAGGTCAGAGGTTAAACATAATTTCCACTTTTGGCTCAACAAGAGATGGAAATAGCTACCAGTTTGATCAGTTTTATATATATATAATCTTGTTGTTAGAGCTATAATGCTTTAGCTTGCCCACGGGAACCAGCTGGTGTGACACATGCTTCTGTGTCTCTTGATGCAGATGTGTGGCTGCACAGACTCTAGGACTGTCTGCTGCAGCTGCTCATTGCTGCCCATTGCTGCCCTAGATTACTCCTTCCTTTACTGTAAAATGGTTTGTAGGTGCGCTTTCTAATTCGCTCAGTCAAATGTATCTAGGTTAGCTCTCGCTGCTTACTTAAGGTGTCTAAACTGACAGGGTTGATTTTTTTTGCCTGAAGTTGATTAGGGAATGTCCACAACCTTGTGCTGCTGGCAGGGCTGTGGTGTCAGTAACTTTTGGCAGAGAGGAAGAAACAGCTAGGGCAGTAATACTTTTGACTGGCATAGCTGTTCTAGGCTGATGCAGATCCATCGTGATGTATACTAGATGGTCACAGTGCTCGACACCCTAGTAGTGCGTACTTGACAGGGTTACATTTCTGCTGAATTAGCTGGAGCATGAGATACAAGGTTTTTATTAGCTTTATGCCCTTTGTAGGATGCCAGATGACACCTAATCTGGCATGAAGTGAAGAGTAGTGCTGGCAAATGACTGTCAGGCCATAGCAGCCAATAATGCAAAACTAACTTGCTGATTCTTTTTTGAATTAATTTGGTGGTAGAGCAAGAGTTAGACTGGATAAACACTTTTCATCAAATGGGTGTAAAATTAGTTCTGTATTAGATGTTTTGTAGCTCAACTTATGTTCTTGAATTGTAGACGGAAAGAGTGTTCAATGTGCAAGTAACACAGAATCACTGAAATGCTGTTTGATTTGGTAATACGTGCTTTAGAAATAGATTTCAATTAGCTGTGATTATTCACTGCTTTCACTTCTTTTCCAACTGTGGCTGGTTGCTTCAGCTTTCTGGCAAGAATCTTCATTAGGAACCCTTATCCAATACATTTAGTAGGTACACAAGTGGTATTTACAGCAACAGAAATAGGTGGTTTGCACCAGAAATACATTTAGTGGTAGGTCTTGTCTATAAAAACAAAACACGTAACCAACATGCCTCCAAAAAATACCCCACTCCAAATCCCCAAGCCTTAAAATCCCCCATGAGCCAGCGTGCAGGGTTTTTTCATCCTATAGGTTAGTGTACCATAGGTTAGCATAGCTCTTGTTCAGAGTCCATTTAAGATACACAGAAATGCATTTAACAGTTGTACAACTTTTTAACTGCTTAATTTGCTCTAAAATTCTCAATTGACTTTAAACTGCAGTAGTCCTCTTTCTAAACAAGCCTTCAGGTTAGGGCACTTTAAAAATACCTGGGTAGAGTAAGGATTTGTTCCGGGGGAGGTGGGGTGGGGGAAGATCGATGGTTTTCCCTATCTGTGTAGCATGAGGTAATTTTAAAATATTTTGTTTCAGATAAAGTGAGTGACTGACTGCATGTGGTACTGGCAGTTGAATGTGAATGTTTACCTAAACTGATAAGTGTTTTTTAATGTGTTTATCATTTCAACCACATTTTGGTGTGCAGGTTTGGGAGTTTTGTTTTTATTTTTCAATAGCTTGAATCACTCTGTGTTTTGCTTCAGAACATTTTGGGCTGTTGTGTTTGGAAAGTGTACACTGATTTTAAGCTGTGGGTTTGAATACTGCTGGTGTCAGCAGTAGCTTTGAGCTTGGTGTAGCTCTGTATGCATGTATATGCAGAAGAAATGTCCTGCAGCATCATGTCTTTAGTGTTAATGGTTGGGTCCTGTTGCTCCTGAAGCCAGGAAATAGCGTCCCATTTATTGCATGTCCTTATTGTCCAGGCTGGAATTCACTTCTATTTTCCTTATTTTCTGAGGCATGTTTAAGCCCATCAGATCAAGGGAGACCCTGCTTTTCAAGCCTGTTCTCTGCTTCCCCTTGCTTGCCTGCTTGCTCTTGCATGATGGACTGAGAGAGGTCTCTCGTGCAGGCTGCCTTGCGAAAGGATGTCACTGCCTGTGCAGGTTCAGCCACAGACACGTTGGAAATGAATTCTTAATCCTGTCTTTGACAGGGATGCAGAGTCAGCTCCTAGCTGCTCTGTACTGCGGTTTGGGGATCTCACTTTTTAGGCGTGTTGTGATGTTTTTCTGTAAATGAAAACAATACTGATGCACATTTTTTTTTGTTTTCTGCCTTTAGTACTAAATATAGAAATCCTGCTTCCTTAACATAAGTATTGAAGGCTTTCAGCAAATACAGGTTTCAGATCTGAAATTCTAAGTCCATTAATTAATATAAATTGTCTTACTCTTAGGATAAGTCAGTAAGTAGTCTACAGAGCATGAAATGGTTTAGTTCATAGAAGATTAAATGATTCTTTTATGGATAAGTAAAGTTTATTTAAAACTAATTACAAAGTCAGTATTTTGAGCTATTTCTAGTAATACTACACATTTCTCCAGTTCTATTATTTGAAGCCAAGGAAAGCCATTAAATGAAACGTTCCATTTTAATTTTCAGGGATGAGTCTGTCTAGTATGTATTTTCTGAGGAGTATTTTTTTTCCTGAGAAGGTAATAGGAGATTACCCATGGTACTTTTACCAAGTCAGATGTATTTTAGCAGTAATAAAAATAGCTACTACAACTATTTCCATAGTTAATATGGAATTGTATCTATAGCATTTACATGGCACGTCTGTCTAGGAGAAGTATTTTTAGACCTACTGTTACTGTGAGATTTTGTGTACTTTTATATTTGCTCAGAAAAATAATCTAGAAACTTTTAAAGAAACTTAACTACAGCTGCTGACCTGGTTTAGTGCTATTGTTAATTTTTTACTCGTTCTTCAGTAGATTGCAGAGCACCCTGGAGCCGTGTTTTGTCCAAGCTTTACAGTGATAATTTTGACAGCAGGAACTAAGTTAAAGTTTTTATTCAGGCACGTACATGTCTATGTGTGAGGAGGTGCACAGGCAAAAATACTCTTTTTTTTTTTTTTTTTTTAGGTAT
>NDXB01013296.1:0-22208 GCA_002631895.1 Agapornis roseicollis | reverse complement strand
CAAAAATCCTCTTTTTTTTTTTTTTTTTTTAGGTATTCATTTGTGGCTTAATTTGAGTAGTTTGACAACACATCCAGCCCTCCAATAAAAAAATGGACTTGACCTTTAAAGTTTTTTCATTTCAGGTGGGACAGTATTCGAGTTCAGTTCACCTGTATAATTTTCTTATATTTCATATATAGTCAGGTTTTTGTTTGTTCATTGTATTTTCTATGTTTGTCTCAATGAGGGGGTGTAGAAAGATTTTTGTGTAGTTTGCTATGGAAGCAAGCCCAACAGCTAGCTTTTGTTTCTTTTGCCTCTACATAACTGGCAGGTCTGTAGCATGTAAACAAATCTAGAATGTTTTAAAGGTTATTTTTAAACTGTTTGCTCTTTACTTTTAAATTGTGTATGCGTGTGACTAATTGACTAACCAGACTTTAACACTTCAGAGTTGATGACCAAATGTGGACAGGGATTAAATTCCATGGTACTAGGTTGGCTGTGGCATTTCTTTCCTTTCCAGATTCTGGATTTGCAATTAATTTACTCAAAGGCTTGTTTTGTTGTTTGGGTTTGGTTTTTGTTGTTTTTTTTGTTTGTTTTTTTAGCCAATAAATTCTGAGTTATTGCGAAGTATTAATACCATTTGGAATTTCCTTTCCATCAGTCCTTAACTAAAGATACATATTTTGTTGATTACTTTTTATGCCTATGTATGTGTTTTTTGACATACAGCTCTTAAAATCATAGCAAATGTTCCAGCACATCTCTTCAGTATTCATGAAGCAAGCTGTTTTCATTCTTTTCATCCCAGGTCAATAAACTGTGTGGTACTTTGCTGTAAAATAGGATTTTTTTTCAGAAAAAAAAACCCAAACCAAAATATTTTCACACCAGTTCTTGTATTTCTGTGAAAAATAGCTTCACATGTGATGGCTTTCATCATGTAGAGCGCATACAACCAGCTGTTGAGTGTGTAGCTTCCTGTAATGTATCCTTCTGACAGTGGGGCTTGAGTGGATAGTTGATTTAACACATTGCTCCTGCCATTAGAGACTGTTTTGCTCCCACTTTGGAGGACCTTTCTTCTTTCTTGCTCTAACTTTGCTTACGAGGAGTTACATCTTCTCGGTGATCTGCTTCAGACCCCTGAGCTGTCAGGGTTGGTTTGTTTGTACTTTTTGTGGATAAAATTCCTGCGGTGGTGGGCTGACCAAAGGGGTTGGCAGGCATAGCTTGGAGGCTGCAGAAGCAAGCACAGAAGCTAGGGAGGTGAAGAGGAGAGAGCATGTTGCTGAAGCATATGATGTTGAATCACTTGCTTGTCATGTTGATTGTGCCATTGTCCCTTTGCTGCTTTTCAAGAAGGTGTTATTTAAGCATAGGAGGTATTTTTTTTTCAGATTCTGTTTCTTAAAAAAAAGTTTTAAAAATATGCCTTTTCAGTGGCACAGGATACTTGGTGTATCTTCCTTGCAGTGTAGATACAGCAAACGCTGACCAGTTCAGGAGGTGACCTGAGCTCATTGGCTGCTTCCATTTGCTTTTGTAACAGGTACTATAAAAGAAATCTGTTTCTTGGTTTTGAATATATCCTTAGTTTGCAAGCTTCCCCTGTAGAAGAAAGAAAACTTTGGACTCTGGTCCTCCGTATTCATGCAGATAAACCAGTCTTTGTGGAACTAAGGTGTGACACTTGTACAAGAGATGTAGAATATATTTGTGTAACCCCTCCAAGTGCATCATAATTATGTAACTTATTTTTGAAGTAACAGCCTAAAACTGTAAGGATATTTCCAGTGGATGTGTGAAGTGTACTCGTACAAATGATGTGTTTTGAAGTGCCTGGGAATGTTTTATTTCAAAGGTGATACGTAGTATACATAAGCCTAACTTCAAAATATTTTTATATTGTTTTTAAGGGTACCGTCTAAAATTACCATTTAATATTACTTTAGAATAAAGCATTTGCTCAACGTTTTCAGCTTGTTGCTTCCAGGTGTAATTGTTTTCTCTAAAAATTCCTGTTCTTTGTAGATTTTAGGCTGAGCACCAAGGGGAATTTTAAAATTCATCTTCCAGAAAGCTTAGTTTGGTCTGGCAGTTACCAAAATAAATCCATAAATGTTATCTTTTAATCTTTGCCCTTTCCAGAATGGCTTTTATGTTCCCACCCCCTTTTATTTTTATTTTTTAGAATTCCTTTATGTTGAATTGAAGGTTGGCTAAGAAAGTCAGGGTTGGTTTTCTGCAGAATAGTTCTACTTAATATTGTTTGGCTAGCAAAGATGCCACTTTATTGAGCACTTAACGCAGATCTTCATTTCATATCTTTGTAAGAAGACCTGGATTGTCTTCATACAGATAACTACATCTGAAGTTGAATGTGCTTATCTATATGGCACTTCTGACTTAGAGAAATTGTATTGCTGTGGTGGTGAATTGGGAGCAATACATTAAAAAATGGGTAGCAATTAGTGAAATGATACTCTGTAGCTAATACAGTAAATGAAACTTACGGCTCCTAAAGGTATCTTTTGAAATTTTGTTTTATTCACCATGACAAGAGAATTGCTTAACAATTTGTAGAAGAACTGCTCTTACAGCAGGCAGTTCCTTCAGATCCGCTTGTTAACTTCATAGCAGTTTCGTTCACTGATTCGGGGTCTGATGTTTAATGATTACTTGTGTTCATCCTTAGATTCTGGGTCATCTGAAGTATATTTTGAGAGCATTAATTTGAAATGCTAAGGCTGGAAATGTGGGAATTATGTTTGTGACCATCTTGTATCAGTTACTGGGCAAAACCAATTGAATTTTCTGCAGTAGAAGTGCTTTAATGCTAATACTGGCTGGTGACACTTTGCACATACAGCTTTTCATGTATGGAATAATCTTGCTTGAAATACATTGCTTGTCATATAGTAAATAGTCCTATTTAATTAGAGTGTTCTTGCACACAAGTTCTAGTGAGGTAGCTAATTTAGTTTAATGCTATATAGTAGTTGGTTGTCTTTGATCCCTGTCAGCTGGTCTGTGTGCAGTTCCTGAGTTTCTTGTTGGTTTGTATGCGGTGATGTGTTTGTACGTTACTTATTATCCTCAACGCTTCTAGCAAAAAAATAAGGGATTTAAAAGACTACAGAAAAATTAGTTTGTCATTTTTTGTAACTGCAGCAAACTGAGGTGTTTTATTTTAGGAACATGGGAGCAAAGTTAACATCTATGCTATGGCTTCTTTCGTCAAGTGTTAGAATATTGTGTTTTAGGTTTTTATTGGCTCTCATCCTAACAGCTGCTGTATTATGACCTTTGCTTCATTATACAAAAGTCATATTTCAACAGCATAAGTGCATTCCAGTCACTTAGTTTTGCAAGTAAATTAGTATAAAGGCAGGTTCATGTTTATTAATAAAATCAGCTTTTTAAAAATCTTAGCATTTTTAATAAGGATTTTAGAATGTTACATGATATTTAGACTGGTTTGGAATAGAGGGGACAGAAGTAGCATGAGTAGCATGAAAATTAGAATGATTCCCAATTTAAAGGAAAAAATAGTAAATATTTATTTTTAATATAATTTTATATTTGGATAGAGTTGGCCATAGTTCTGTTTTGCTGAGGGTGATCCATGCCTTAAGAAGAAATGCGTATCTAGGATGTCTTTTGCAGGTTTCACTTATTCCACTAGTGTTGAAAATGTTGATGCTGAAAAAGTGTGGAGGTGGCTTTTACTTTCTAGTCATGTGATGTTTTTCTTAAATGACCAGAACATACAAAGATCTCAGTTGCTGCAGCTGGAAATGAGAGAATTTAAAACTTTTCTTTTTTTTTGTCCCCTCTAGATTTTCAACTGAATTCTCACCTATCAACACTGGCAAATATTCACAAGATTTACCACACCCTCAATAGGCTGGTAATGACTTGCCATTTTCTCTTAGCAGAATAGCTGAGGCTTTAGTCCAGAATGTTTTGTGATTGAAGTCATTAAGTGATTACGCTTTCAAAAGTTATGACTGTATTTTTGCATGAGAGACTGCAGGTTTTGAATCTGTTAAGAAATTAATAGTACTAGGAAAACGTGAAAGATTATACACTGGGGATCAGAGTGGAGTTGGAGCACTCTTCACTGCAGCATTGAATTTAAATGATATCTCCACAGAAGAAGTTTTCCTAGACATGTCAAATAATAGTAATCGTTATCAGTATCCAGCTTCTCATAGTTCTTTTGGAAAACCTCCTGAATGGACAGGCTGTCCTCTTACAGCCACGCAAAGAGTGAAACAGGATTTATTTATTTCTTTTTTTTTTAAGACTGTTCCTGCTTGTCTGCTGTGCATTTACATTTGTTTTATGGTGGCCATAGCTGGAAATGTTGATATGGCTTTTGTGTCCACACTGCAAATTTAATGGAAAAGGTTTCAGTTGGGTTTTAATCAGTTTTCTTTAGAAGAAGTGTATTTATCCTTAAAACCATTTCTGTTGTAAACTCAGCTTTTCTAACACTGCCTTTGTTAGTGGAATTGTTCAATACAACAGTACAAAATTCCCCATCCTATGGAGAGTTATTTCCACTTTTGAAGCACAGTATGTTTTTGATTAAATGATTTGAAAAAATATTTTTGAGGTTTTTATTTTTTTCTATTTAAGATTATGCTTGAACTTTTTAGACAAATGTGCAAGGGTAACTTCTTGGATTAATATGAACTGGAAACACAAAGGCTCTGCAGTTGTAGCTAGAGGATCCTTAAGTAATTAAGATGAATAATATCAAAGTTTAAAGACATGGCTGAACAATGAACATCACTATTTTGTTAAACTGTGTCATTCCCTCTCTTGCAGAATCTGACAGAGGACGTTGGTCAAGACGATCATCAGACAGGTATTTAATAGGGATGAAGTAGATTGAAACAATTCAAGCACAGTTCATCAAAAGAAGTCTCTAACATTGTTGAACATTATATTTTTAGAAAGCTAAAGGAGTTTTAGAATAGAAGTGCCAGGGTTTTTTAAAATCTTCAAAATAGATGTTTGTGCTTCTAATTTATCCAGTTGTGAAGGACTCATGCAGGCTTCAGCAGTATCTGGCATTTTACTATTTCTTAGTGTAAATAGTTTAGAAGATGGAAAAATTTCTCACTCCTTGGACTCAACCCGTTAGACTAGAAGAATATTCATGTTCTTACAGTGCTTTGACTCTCTTGAAAGGGCATCATTGAGAACAGAGCAGAAGCAAGACTTCTTGTGGCTATTGTGATGCCTGTGACCGAGTTTAAATGCTGTGCTCCAAACAATCCAGCTTTTTTCTTGAGCGGTTTTGAGACAGGTTGTTCCTGTTTCTTGTGCAGATTTTCAGTGGACGTCTAAGGACTATTTATTAGGCCAAATCTGTTTTCCATAAAATGTCATTGTTTTTGAAGGCCTTCATCTCAGGTGCTTCCTAGTAGCTTTCTGCCATTCTTGTTTCATCAACGTTTGTGCTTTGTGACTTGGTATCTTTCTGTTACCTCCTTTGCACTTGTAATTTGTGAGCTGGCATCTTCCTTGATTTCTTTTTCTTCCTTCCTTTCTGTGTTTCAGTCATGATACCTAAAGAGGAAGGAAAATAGCTTACTGGCTTCAAGCCTTGATCACTCAGCAGAATTGTTCTTTAAAACTGACCATATCTGTTCTACCATCTGTCTCAAAGTTTTTATCTGTCCTGAGGTGCTGGCTGTGTTTGCTGATGTTACCTTGAGCACTTCAGAAAGTGGAGAGAACTGTCAGCTTCTCCTCGAGATTTTTGGGACACACTTATAAATCTAGCACACTCTTAGCCTGGAGCAATGAGAATTGATGCATAGGACTGCATTGTTTGAGGTCGGACAGAGCTCACTTGAGGCTTATGTGCCCTCTTCCATATGGTGACAGGTGACTTTGATTCATAGTTGAACAGTCTTACCCTAGCTAGAAAAGGCCTCTGTCAAATATTTCCTTCAGTTTGGTTAGTAATTTGATACTTGAAATTAGCTGATCATGTAAATGAAAAACCTTTGCAGAAAAAGTTGAGGCAGGTAGATCAAAGAGATTTTATTGTGTGCGTGTTAGAACTAATGTCCTCTCCCATCTCCCAATGGAGACTTGGAATTTTCTGCTTTGTAATCCAGTTGCTCGAACCAAACTCAGATACATACTGATTCCATGTTTGAAAATACATCCTTTGCTTACTTTTGGTTAGAAAAAGCTGTTGTGAAGCATTGACATAGTCCCCTTCTGTCACCAATCAATAAGAGTAGGTATGCTTAAGATAATCAGAATTTATCTTATTTCTTACCTAGTACTTTGTTCATAAAAGCCAGTGTAAGAAACTAGCCTCAGAGCCCTGATTACCTCTGTTGGAGAGTTTTGAACATGTTACTGCTCTTGATGAGCTGCTTTATACTGACACTTGTTGCTTTGATCTGTTCCTTGAATTAAGCTGTTTCAAGAGCCTTAAACATGCCCATTCAGTGAGTTGGGCACAAAATCCTCATAAATTTTTACAGTAGTCATAAAAGAACCTTCAAACCAGGGGCAAGCATGAAATGAGAACCAAAAGCAGAGGTTGATACTGACAGGCCAGTATCAGATCTCTTCGCAGTATTTCTTATGCTTCTCTCCTACTGTATGACTCCTGGTAGAAAAAGGTGAAGCCCCAGTATTTGCATAACTCCCGGGTGAATTTGGTCAAAATCTGTGCTTGGTTTTCCTCATACGAGGACAAATACACAGGCAAGGAGCTATTCTGGCTATTGTGAATATAGCACAATGAAGTCTCCTGTGCCTGTTTTTTACGGGACTTGACACTTCTAAAACATCTTACTGGACAACCTTATGTATATTGTTTGGTTGTGTTGTGCCTAAATTTTTGGAACTTCTGTTTTGCAGTGTTAGTGACTGCATATTAAGAAGTGTCCTATTAATAGTGACCTATTCATTTTGTTTCACAGTTCATAGAGCTGCATGGATGCTGTGAATTTGAGCTGCTTTGTCCAGAACTCATTTGAAAGTCATGATAATAACTGTAGCAAAAGATTCTTTGCATGTTGCCAAACTCATCTCGAAATGTTTGTTTGGGGTTTTTTAGTTTTGAAAATTCTTTTTCCACTCTGAAACATCTGGAGCAAGCCTTATCCTTCCAGATAACTGTTTGTTTTCTGACATAATTATCCTGCCTAATGTTATTACATTGTGGGCCCACTTTTGGGATGGCTTAATAAATGCATGTCTAAATTCAGTTGAGATTTCTAAAAGCTATTTAAAAAAATAAGTATTTCAATTTAATGCTAATATTTATAATGAACTTTTAATGCATATTGCATTTATTTCAAAGCACTTGTTTCTGAGCTAACTATATGTACTGGACATCTAAATGACTTTAAGCAAATGATATCTTTCATAAGTATTTGACAGATTTCTTTTCTTGAACCAGATCTTAACAAAGAGCTAGAGAGTGGCAGTCGTAAAATTCCTTCAGTGACTGGGGAGCAAAGATGGATCTCGCTTCGAAATTCCAGTCACCTGTAATGATTGCAGTCTCAGAAAATGTGGGGTTTTACCTTTTATTCAGTGCATTCAGTGTCAGTATGTATGTCTGAAAAATAAGGTAGGCTGGAATGTTATGGGCCTTACCCTTTTCAGCTGTTTATAAGGGTAAGAAAAGCAGGCATTCAGATTCTGTAAACAGTTCCTTTTTCCTAGTATGTATATGCATTAACCTTGGAAACTCTATCTAGAGTTGGAAATAAGTTGGCTTTATGTCATAACTGCAAATCGAGTAACTTATAATATCTTAAGTTTTGTCTGACTTATCCAGACTAAAATGTCTTTAAAATTGAAAGTACAATTCCTCTTGTCACCTGGCTTATTTAAAGAAGAGGTAATGTCTTCATTGCTGTTCTTGAAGCTTGTAGGGGAAAAAAAAAATTACCTTTGCCTTTACTATTTTTTCTGTTCTTTTAGAGAAAAAAGTCCTCTCCAGTTCAAAGCAATTCTGTAGTGTGGAATTCAAGATAGAGTGATTTTTCCTTTTACAACAAGATTGCAAGATTGTTTGATGTTTTGAGGAGTATCCTAAGTTTTCTCATCTTGTATCTGAAAAATACTCATTGTTAACTTGTCCTTGTTGAGGTCTTGCTGCATCATTAAATGAGCAGCTTTACCCTTCCAATTGCTTCAGCATTCAGTTTCTAATTATTTTTTGTTTGAAACATCCCTTTACTTAGCATCAGAAGAGCAGTGTTATTCACGGGCATTATCTAGGGAGAAGGTGGAAATTATGTCTGTAAATCACTTCTGCATGGACCTCCTTGTAGAATTCTTATTATTGACCTCTGTTTTTTCTTTTTCATTTGTTCTGGTTTTGTTGCTATTCTAGGAGTGTCCCTCTCTTATGGTGATTATCTTACATATTGTTTTAGATCTCTTAGGTTGAATTTTAGCTCTTAAGTTGATCTTTCTTTGTCTTCTGCAAATTTAGAAGTACTGAGTAGAATGTTTGGCAAACAGTGTTTACACTCGGCAGGCTTTTGGCTGGTGTTGGCCTATTTGGGAGCCATTTGGAGGCTCTGTCTTGCAAATGCTCACTTCAAGTGTCAAAAACTCACAGTGAGAACTAGAAGGGTTCTGCCAATCCTGAGTTGAGACCCAGGAGTAAGAAACTTTGAAGACAATCACATCAGAGAAGCAGCCCTTGGTAAGTAAAGTTCCTGTCAAACTTTGCATGAAGTCAGAGGAAGCTGCATGAATGTTTGCAGATGATCAGACCTTTGAGAAGTGGAATTAATCGTGAAAGGCTAGATCAAGAAATTACATGCAGAATTAGAAAGCTCTGTGTAGGAAAGATTAATATTGATGGTACTTAGTGACTTATACTGTAAAATAAGAAATTGCAAGAATTTAAACAAAAAGACCCAAGCTCTCTGATAGTTTTTAGCTTTAGATGGAAATGAAAGATTAAAAAGAAAACCAAACCAACAATATTTTCAGTTTGTTGCAGGGAAATTATAACTGCCCTTCAAATTCAGGGTACTGATTCTAGTAACAAAAGGAAATCCTTTTGAAGTAACAGTCTTGTACTCGTTTTTTTTAGTACTTTAGAGATCATTCAGCAGTTAAAACATAGTGGACTTGGTCCAAGCCTCAGTTATTAAAATATTAAATCTCTAAAAGCATGTACAGTATGTTTGTCCACCTGGTGTCTGTGTGTGTGTCTGTGTGTGAGGGGATGTCCATGTGCATTTAATAGCCACTTACCAATTTCTGAGCTATCTCTTTTCTTCCTTTTTCTGTCAGTTTGAGAGCTGCAACTAGATACATTCAAACCAAGAAAGGGTGCAAGTTTTTCGTATGAGTCATTGGAGAAATTGGGTTACGGTGAATTCCCTTATCAGTATAAGCCTTTAAAACCGCTTAAGCCATCTTCCTAAAAATGTCCTGTCATTTAATGAGGAAAAGACTTCAAGCAGGATTCTTTGGGTTAAATTCTTTGGTTTGTATGAGGTTGCAGATCTGCCAAAATAATTTTCATTTTACTTTCATTTATTAATTTCGTTTTCATCTTTCGCTGTGCTTATCTTTTCACAGAGGCCTTGCGTATTTCTTTTCACAACCAAATAACTAGTAAACTGGACAAACCTGGGATGGGTTGGTGGTTTTTCTTGCATTTTACCAGCATCCAATGCCTGTGATCTCTTTTTAAAGAAGGGCATTTAAAACCATTCAAATTGCTCTCGAAGGAAGGAGATAGCTACAGGTTGTACTCAAGTATATATGTATTTTCCAAAATAAGGTGTTCATTAGCACACGTTTTCATTTATTAAGTTTAGTGTGTGTCTAAGTCTGGCTGTCTCTGAGCCATCTGTTCTGATGTCATATTAAGTGTTTTTAGTTTGTGTAGGTTCTCAAAAAATACTGGCAGAGTCTTTGAAAATTGATCTAAAAAACCATAGAGTATTGCACTTTCAGTAACTTCTGGGAATACCATTTTGCAGTATCATTAATTTGCAGGCATAATCAGGTGGAACAAATGACATTCAGCAGGTCAGGTTCCTTAGTTTGTTTAATCTGGGTAGTAAAATGCATCTGGTGTATTGTGAGTTCTTGATGATCTCTGGCTTACATGTTTCAAATGTACCAAATATTGGTGAGGAGAAGATAAATATTATTATAACTAATTTCCTTTGTAATGTATTCCAGAAGCATATTCTCCTGGCAAAGCCATTATGATTTTTTCGTGTGATAGTAGTTTATGGGGTATAATGCTTGAAAGTTTTTTGATATATGGTTAAATAATAATTGAATTTTACAATACTCTTAAAACTTTTTTCCTAGAAGTCAGTGTAGGTATTGCCATACTTTCATGGAGGATGCTGGGGTGGGGGAGCTTCAGTGTAAAAAGAAAAAGGAATACATAGGAAGAATTAATTGGAAAGAGTATTTCTTGAACGAGAGAGATTAATTCTGTTCTTAATAGAAATTAATATAGAGGTAAGATCAAAGAAGGCGAACTAAGTGCAAAAGCTTTATTAATTGAAGCCAAATTAGTTCATCTTGATGTAAAAACTTGTTTGAACATCTTGCTTAATACTAGAAAAATCCTTAGTTTCATGCGTATAATAGTTTCAGTGCATGTTTAAAATAAAGTACATGTAGCAAAGCCTGTGAGGCTTTAAGGTTCCTTACATGTGTTTCTCCTATGACAGGAGAGAGGCTTTCAAAGATACGAAGAATAGGTAAGCAAAAGATTGCCATAAGTATTTGTTGGGAATTGGGCCTCTAATTTCAGTCTGCTCCCGTGGTGTCAAAAAGCAGTCAAGGTTTTATTGCTTGCTTTTGTGCTGTGACTTAAAAGATTTTGTGGGCATCTTAAGCATAGCTAAACTTGGATGCTGTTGAAGCTAAGAGAAGGCAGCTTAGGCATGCTGAAGTTTTTCATATTTTCTTGCAAGTTTTCTTTGGCATTGCTTTGTGTCTGGATTTTTATACCTCACCTCTTTCTTCCTTTCCTTTTAAAATTCTCTGTGTAACACTTAGAGCTATGATAGCTCTGTGAGCTGCTCTTTCACACACCTTTCTCAGGTGTCCATGTGGTCTTCACTATACGAAAGTAGGACAAAATTTTGCCTGGAGTGTTAGCTTACTGTTTTCATGAGACAGCAAAAGCAATTTAACGACTTGCTGTGGTCAGAAGGGCTGGTCCTCTGCTCTTTCTTGTGCTAATGTACAGAAGGTTGTTATTCTTTTTTGCTTGGGTTAATTATCTACAGGTTTGGTGAGCTCGATTGGCACACTGAAGAGTCACATAGGAGTATGTAGCTGAGAGAAGGGGAGGAAAAGACTGCTACTTGATTGGCATCAGTGTCTTGAATTGGCTGTTTCCTACCTGGGGACCTTCACTGTTCTGAAAATTATCCAGACCAAGTGATACAGACAGCCACTTACTTTTTTCCCCGCTGTGGTTGCTGAATGTCTCTTCCCCTGTCCCATCCTGTCCCCCTCCTGCCCCCAAGAAAACAAAGACAAAAACAACAAGCAAAACCTTTCCTACCCCTTGCTCTCTGTGTCATAAAAAACCTTGGGGAAAAGATTCTGTTTTCTAGAGGTAGGTGCGCTAGGCTTTGAGTCACACCTGTATTTCAGAAAGTAATGAACAACATCTAGAAGTTCTGATTTGAATAAATGACTAAAAATAAGGATGCCTTTTTGAGGACTTAAGTACTTCCTCAGGATAGTCTCAATTCTTGCCTTTTGTTAGATTGAAGTAGCACTGGTACTACTGTACATTTTGGTATAGTACTTTTGGCCTTAACTGAAGTCTGGTCATAAAACACCATGTAAAAGTGAGATGGATTTTGATATTGAAAGAAGACCATTTCTTTTGTAATTTTTAAATACACTAACTTCCTCCCTTCCATTCCCTTTGTAATATGCCTATTAGTGGACACAGTTTAACTGGTCTGCAACAGTTTCATTTCTTGTACTGGTGTTTTTAATTCCCTCTGTAGGAAGTCTCCGGTCTTGCAGTTCATCAGACTGCTTTAGTAAAGTGATGCCTCCAAGGAAAAAGAGGAGACCTGCAGCAGGAGATGATTTATCTGCTAAGAAAAGTAGACATGATGGGTATGTCATCTTACCATGAGCTAAGACTGATGGAATATCTAAAGTTGAATAGCTGATATGATCATGTTTTTAAATACTAATGGAAATGGTATTCAAATTTGCTTGGTTTCTCAGTATGGAACCATAGCCTGTAATTGCACTGTGGGATATCAAGAAGCACATCAAGGTTCAGCTTGCATCTCACCTTTTTCTAGTTGTACAAGAAGCTTGTAGGGAACTTCTTGTTCTAGTTTTCCAGCTGTCAAAGTAGAGACACTTGCATGTTCAAAAACAACTTTGAAGAGATGCAGTAATATCTTCATCTATACATGTATAAGATCTGGATTGGACATTCTCAATCTACAGCCTGCTGGAAAAGTGAATGTATTTCTTAACTGGAAGTCCTGCTAGTCTCTCCTTGTCATGATGTCATTAGATGCTTACTGTGTAAGGAAAAAGTGACAATTGCCCAGGCAAGGTGGTGGCCAGTTGGTGTGGTGAATAAGGCAGTGCTGCTCAGCTTTGCTCTGGGCAGCAGGAGTGCAAGTGGGTTGTAACTGTGTGCGCAAGCAGTGTATTCTTTTGGTGTAGGAGTTGCACAGCTGAGAGTTCTCAAAGTGTTGGATTTTCAGTATGCGTATGTTCAGTCAGCCTCAGTCATTCAAAATGGAGCACATCAAATGTGCTTTTTGTGTGCAAGATACTGTTTACGTGCACTGAATTGTGAACTTGTGGAAGAACAGGACTCTGCACTCCTGCATAATAGGTGCAGGACTGTCATGATGTTGAAAAGTGAGGTATACAGCCAGAGAGTTTGTTTGCCACTGTGTTTTGTCAGCAGAATTTGAGCTCTGTTACATTCACGTATTACTGGTGACTGGGAAAACACATGCTTCCATAACAAGTAATTCAGGAAGGTAGAAAGATGCTGTTATCTCCTAACTGTCAGCCTGAAATCAGGCTGGTGCTTTACTTTTTATTCTCTAGCATGAGTAAGAAAAATGCTAGTAGCCAAATTAAGCCTCCTGTTATGCCTCTATAACTCCATTGTGTTTAATAAGGTTGCACAACTGTAGCTGCAGTGGAGCTTATTAAATGATCTGTTGATGGAGAAGAGGAAAGATTTCAACTCCCCTTTTCATTGCTTTGTGTACGTAACACAAGAACAAAAAAACAGCACAACTTCTAAATATGTTTTGTTGGTTTTCAGAAATAATAATATACAAAAGCTAAATATTTGATAGAAAGCATTACAGCTTATTCAAATACATGCATGCAATATGGAAGTGAAACAAGGAGAGAATGTTTCTAGAATCTTAAGTAGAGAGGCTCACAAAATTTAACTCGTATCTCCCTTTGCCAAGACACTGGTAAAACGAAACAGCCCAAAAACCCTAGGAGAGTAAGGTTGTCTGTAAGACGTACTGATTTGTGTAATTCAAATAAAAAAATGATAAACTGATTTCTTACTCTATAAGTAGTATATATAAAATAATTTTAAGAGCATTTTAAAAGCATAATTTGAAGGATTTTATACATATATTTTTATATATATATATATCCTTTTTGCCTTATAAGTGACGGCTGTAGTCTTCATTCTGCTGCCACTTAAGGCTTTATTAAAAGGAAGACCTCAGCCTGCTTTTACAAGTGGAGGTGAAACCAGATCTGCCTGTCATGGGCCACAGGGGGAATATCCTTGTCTGATGTGGTTCCAATTTTTATCTGTCTTCCTTCTTGACTGCTAAAGGTTTTCAGGCTTTCTCTGCTTCCCAGTGTATAAGTTTCTTTTGGTCTTCAAGAAAACTGTTTTTATTTCAACATGACTGGCAGTATGAAGTCATTTGTTGAACATTCAGCTCAGTTTTGGATCTCTATTTTCTTTCAAGGAAGGAAGGGTTTCTCCAGATTTGGCTTACGCCCCTGTAACCTTCTGTGAACAAGTTAGACAAAGAGCAGGCTGTCTCCTACTGCCATGCATGCTTGTCAGGCGGAGCTTATGCCTGTCATGTTTGGTCTTTGGAGGTCAAACATCTCAGTTTGTGAAGCAGAAATATATCTGAAATCAGGAATCAACAGCAGTGTGCTTTAGCAGACCTAGTTATTTGCATAGCCATTTCCTTTTATGCTGTATGTAAAGAGTGCTGTGTATAATAAACCTGGTATGGTTAGTGTGGTGCCAGTTTATGGAATAAGGGGCTTCTAGGCCCAGTTCCTTACTATCGCATCTGTTTTAGAGGCAGAATTCTGTAAGCTAGTAACTCAGGATAAGCATTTAAGGGACATTAGCCTGTGGATCCTATATTAAGCAAGGAAGGTAGTCAGAGTTCTGTTCTCGAATGTCCACTTCCAATGAAAAAATACATGTTCTCTCCAGCAGGGATTGTATTTCCTAACAGATAATTTGTCACTTCAAATGTTTATGCAATGATGTAAGTTTTGTATGTTTCTCAGTTATATGGCAAACTTATCAACATTAATAAATAAATTCAGTAATTGCGAGTCTCCTGTTTATTTTCAGTGGGAAAGTGTTAGGTAATAGTTTGAAGATTATCAAAGGAGTGTTATCATTAGCACTGTTATCACAGCTGTGACCAGATGTTGATAATTCCTCCTGGTTTGTCTATACAAAGGAAATTAATTTGTTTTTTTTAAATCCTTTCTTGGGTAGTTTTGTTGTGTGGTATCTTCAGTCTTCACTACTTGGGATGTGTTCTTCAACTATTACAGGAATACTTTTGAGATGTGTATTCTTCCCAGAAAGTTTATTTCAGCAATCCTCTATGCTGAAGGAGAGGGTGATTTCTAAAGGCTCTTGAACTCATAAACACATCTGATACCAGGGAGCTTATAATAGTTTTCACCCTCAGTTCTAGGCTGTTAGGGTTACAGCCCTATCTTGGAAGGATTAGTAGAATAATGATACTGGCTTTCGGGGAAAAACACTTATAGGAGCAAATCTAGTTGTTAGTGAAGTTATTTAGAAATGCTGATCTCATGCATAGACTGATTAGGGAAAACAAAGATTCCAAACATGTTCTTTAGCATCCCACTGTTACATAATGAGAGCTTGAATTTGCTTAATTAATGTTCATAAAGTCAGCTTGAACTGTGAATGCAGTTTTTCAGTGGGAGGAAGCTTTTATACCAGATGATGTGTAGTGAAAAGAACTTAGTGTATTCATTTCTAGATCACAGTAAAATTTATTCTACTTTAAAGAATAGCTATTGGAGGTAAATAGTTTAGCACACATTAACCAGAACATATTGACTTGAAGACTTTGTATTTTCCTCCCAGTGTCACAGTCTTCACTTTATTTCACTTAAAATATGGTATAGGGTATTCTCAAATTTGAGTTAAATATACATTTTCTGTATATTTGGTCTGTTAATGTCCTAGGAAAGGTAAAGCAAGTTTCGTGTAATGGTACTTAGTAAGAATATAGTCCCCACTGTGTAATTATCTAATGCTGTTTATCTATAGCCAAGTACTGGCTTTTTCCTTAGGGAAAGCTGAGCTGTATAATGTAATGTCTTCTTTCTGATAGTCTCATTTAAAAAATAATTCTACTCCTTATTCCAGAATCATGCCGAGGGCAGAAATCTTACAGTAATGGATGTCTGGACCTTAGAAGGATGAAAACTAGGAATATTTGCTTCCCTAAAAGCTATGTTTTCAAACAATTAGATCTAGAGCCTAATATATCCCAGATGTGTGTATGGACCGCATAAAGTCTATTAATATGAAAAACAAATTTTCTTTATTGAGTAATAAGCTCTGTACTGTGTAGTGGAAAAACATAAGTTTTCAGAACACAGTCAATGCGCTTATTAGCATAAGGAAGTAAAATGGGAGTGTACTCGCCTTGGAAGTTTTCACAACCTTCAGTGATGAGAGGTGTTTTAGTTCTGTTGTTGTTAACTAACTGGTTTGGTCCTGCCTTGTGCAGTCCTGTCACCTTTGTAGTGAACTTCACTTAATAGTTTGGAAGAAACTGAAGCTGGGCATGTGACTTAGCGTGTATACTGTTATATGTAAAACTCCTTAACTAAGCCTTATGAAGTTCAAAACATTATTTTTAAACTTTAGAGATTATTGCAAGTCTTAAAATAGGGAGAAATAAGACGTATTCATTCATAAAACTTACCAGTCAAGTAAATTTGTGCTGAGGGTTGCTTTAGGCAGTCTTTGTCATGCCTTGCAAATTGTAAAACATCTCTTCCTCATTCCCCTTGTTTCTACTACAGTATTTATGAAACTATTGCTAAAATCATAATTGTGAATGAACAGGTAAGGCTTTCTAATAATATTTTTGTTGTGCTGCACTGATGAAAATTCTGAGCAAAAATTTTAGGGTAATTAATTAGAATTAATGGCAGTAGTAGGGGGCATCTTCTTCAGTCAAAAGTTCGCATCTTTCAAAATATAAATAATCTGAAAGCAATTAGTTACTCAGTTTGAAGCTTGCATGAAATGAGGTAAAGTTTTTGAATAAGTTCTGGTTGAACAGAAACAAAGCTACTGTCGGTAAACTTCTTTAACGTTTTCATTCAGTAAATGCTGACCATCTGACACAACCAGGCTGCAGATCTTGAGGAGGGATTAACTTTTGACCTACCATTATGAACCGTTACCTTTTAGTTTAGTTTTTTTTTTATTTTCCCCCTCAAATGAGCAACTACCAGCTTCCACATCAAGAGAATGTTTTGTGTGACCTAAACTTGGTGCTTTCACTGATCTCGGTTTGAGTATTCTGGAATCACACAGCTCAGAGTTGCTACTGTGGTAGGTGGAGCTCTAATGTCAGTACAGTTGAAGTATGCTCAGAGCAGGAGTAGAAAGCGAAACTTGTGAAGACCTCATTAGATTGAAGAGAATTACCATGACCTTATTCTTTTGCTGGCAGTGACCATGTATGGTGACTTGCCTGGTTAACTCTTAATAGCTGGATGGAATTTTCATGCTTTTGCTTTCCCACCAAATCAGTTACGGATGGAGGAAAATAATCAGGAAAAGATATGGATGATGAAAGTCCTAGACAATTAGGGTTTTTTTAATTAGTTTGGTTACATCTGCCTACACCACTTCCACTTATAAATTGTGTTGTCTCATCTTTATTGCATGGACATCAGTTCCCTAGCTCATAAGAATATTTCAAAGACAAGCTTAAAAATGGATGAGTCAACTCTTAGGTCATGTTGGAGATGCAAGCATTTCTGAGACAATAACTTCATTTAAATGTGGTTAAGTAGTCAATACCACTTTTATAAAATAAAACTTGGACTGGTTAACTTCATATTGCTTTTCCCCAGCCCTGTCCCACATTCTTTCCTCTCTAGCAGGTAAAATAGCTGTTAGAGAAAAAGCTAAATGCTCCTTAAGGGAATATCGGTTATAGTATAAGAAAATATTTTGCTAAGTCTGCAGTCACTGTTGTGATACTGACAGTGTCACACAAAACTAATAAAAACTACTATTTTTCAAGCAGATATTTATCTGAGTAATTTGACCTCCCTGTGTGTCTCATCTGAGACAAATAGATACTCTTTGCCCATATGTGGATTTTTTTCCTTTTTTTTCCTGATGGGGTAGCGTGTCAGGGTTCGGAAATGGGAGGGTTATTCTGAACTGAAGTCCCAGAGTTCACTGTTATACAGTAGTGATAGCAATAGTGGACACTCTGGGAGAAAGTTCTCCATGCACTTTTCTAGCTCTGATGATGGAGACAGCACCCTTTAGCAAACCTGTAATAGTGTCAGCATTCTCTGTCAGTAGTACAAATTCTGGTCCCAAAATTACCAAGCATACTTGTTGGCCCTCCTTTTATGGAAGGTGTCTGTGGGGTTTTTACTCCTTTTCTTATCCCCTCTCCTCTAGACTTGGAGCAGGATGTCCTTTCATTTGGCTGAAACTCTGCAGGGTCCTCTTACAGACCATGGATATCAATGGAAAAGCAAATAAACTGTAACATGGTCAGCATAATGATTGTGCATCTCTTTGAGGATACTGGGGCTGTTCATCTTGAGGAAGTTGTGAACCGTTGAGGACCTGCAGTTTGAAACTCAGATCTGTTCGGTAGATGTTTGATGCTTCCAAAGCACTCAGATACCTACCCTGTGTGCTCTGGCAGTTTGTGTAGCAAGAGACTCTGTCCTTAGCACAAAGACAAGGCACATCATCTTTTCACTATGTACAGAAAAGTTCCAAAGGTAAGGGAAATACTCAAGGATACAAAATTAATGCCAGACGTCTCTGGCAGTTTGTGGTTTTCTCCTCTGTATACACTGTTCTTGAGACAATCACACCTGTGTTAATGATAGTTCAGAGGACACAGTCTTTGGAATTACCTTTACCCTGTGCTGGCAGGTTGGGCTTGCTGTGAGAACTGGACCAGGTTGTCCTAGGCTGTAATGTCAGATACTTGTCTACTCCTTGCTCATCTCACTTTACCAAGTGCTTCAGGGATTAGGAGTCTCTTGATAATAGAACTAGCTGGTTTGGCTAGACTGGGAAAGAGAAACTCATTTGGTGCTCGGAGTCAGCAGGGAGAGAACAGGTTTCATCTTTTGTGTGTGAGAGATCACTAATACTGGGTCTGCATTGGTGTTGCTCATTTCTGTTATATTCGTTTTCAAATGATCCTTGTCTTGCAGACTCTGTGATCTGCTCTTAGTTTCTTTATGTTGAGCAGAAGGCATTTGAGATTCGTCCAGCTGTTTTTGTTGCATGGTTTTATGCTTCTGGCTGTGCACAATGCATGATATGGTGTCATCTGCACTTCTAATTGCTTGACTAAGTAGCTTGTAGCAGAGACTAGGATAGCTCAAAATTACATTTTGTCTGATTTTTATTTTTTGAATTTGTGAAGTAATTTCTCTATTGGCACAGGTTGGAAGTTCTGTGATCAGTTCTGGTTTCTCAAAATCAAACTCTGGTCAGTTACTGAGGGTTTTTTGAACAACAGTAAGTTTGAGGCCAGAGTGTTTTGCTTGGAGTTACTTTGCTGTATGTTAGTCACATAGACTTCCTAATGAATATTGTTTCCTGCAGTTCCAAAACAATGACCTTAGCCTTAAGCACAATATTAGTCCTATAAAAACTCACTATGTGTAGAGGCAGTGAATATATAAAAAGGGTGTTGTTTTTTATTTTCTGTTGTCATTCACCATTCTTCTTATGCACGCTGCTGTCATTGGTGTTTTGGTTCAGGCTACAGTGTTCAGCTCTGGCATATGTAGATACTATAATCCTTTTTCTGATATACCTGGGTGACCTGTTAGTAAATTTTTCTTGAAGGCCTTACTCTGTTAGTAAATATACTCTGTTAGTAATTTTTTTTCTTGAAGGTTCCTTCACAGATCCACTGTTCACATACTGACAGTGAACGTGCTGATGAGTTCCATGAACAAGCAAGGCAAGGCACTTGATTATCATCCCTTTGTAAGAACAAAGAGAGTCTTGTGATGAATGTCTGTCTTTGGGAACCACATTAGCTTTGCATGTCCTAGGTCCCAGCAGTGCTCTTAGAGAATTCTTGAATAAATAGAATAGAATAAAGATGTTGGCTAGTTCCTGCTACAGTCAATTTCCAATTTGGTATTCCAGTTGTGTTTGTCACGTTTGTTTGCTGCAAAAAAGGGGATACTGAATAATTAGACTTTTGCCAAAGTAGCAGAATGCTTCCTTTCTTTGTCTAAAGGCTTTTTTTTTTTTATTTCTCTGAATTCAAATTAGCCTAAAAAATATTGAGTAGGTCTTTCAAAATCACAGGGCATTCTGCAGGTATGAGAATTTCAAGTTATCAGATCTGGAACAAAATAAATTGGTTGAACTCTTGACTTCTACCTTCTGGCTTCATTTACTTACTGGGCAGTGCTGTCAGCCTGTTCTTTGCAACTGCAATAAAGCTTACACAAAGTAGGTAATTCAAAGAGAAAAAACTTTTTAAGCTGTTTTCAAAATGAAAATGAAAAAAAAAAACCAACCCAAAAAAAAAAAAAAAACAAAGAGAAAAAAATAAAAAAACTAATTTCAAAATGAAAAAGAAAAAAAAAAACAAACCCAAAAAAGAAACCAACCCAAAAAAAAAAAAAAAACACAAAAAAAAAAAAACAAAGAGAAAAAAATAAAAAAACTAATTTCAAAATGAAAAAGAAAAAAAAAAAAAAAAAAAGGAAAAAAAAACCCAACAAAACAAAAAGAACCAATCCAAACCAAAAATCAAATATACAAATGGTGTTATGTGAATGTATACGTTTGGGACACGTGTGACTGGCATTTTCCTGCAGTGTTCCATTTAGTTGCAGATCAGTGTGTTTCAGAACAGCGTTAATTTTTCTTTGCATCTTGAAATGTCTGAAGAGCCTCATTTGTATTTGTCTTTCAATTAGCAATTTATCATTTTGCTCTGACCAGGATTATTTTTCTGATAGTTAGTTGGTTTAAAAGAGCTATAACAATAAACACAGATCAGTTCTTTGAGTTACTGTAATGATATATTTGCTGTTAATGTCTAGCTACAGTTCCTCCTAGCTTATAAGTAGGTGGGGGATAGTGGGATCCAGTGTACTCTAACCTCCTAAGTACAGACGTCTTTTATGTGACTTTCTAGAGGAAAATGGTGATGAAATCAACACCAAATTAATTTCACCAGGTTGTTTCCAAACTCTCCTTGAAGCAGTTAGCTGATGTGTTGTCCTCCTGCAGCAGGACCATAAGAAGAAGGGCTGCATGCTTGGAACAATCACAGAGCCATTCTTGGCTACCTTCCCTAATCTAAGCCATTTGTTGCTTGGCTCTTTTCAGCTGGTATGAACCCAGGCTACTGCAGAGTGGTAGAAATGGATCAGAGAATGCATGTGCAGCAGTGAACAGCTACTTGGACTGCTGAGTCTTTTTCCTCTAACACAAATGATGGTGTTTCTGTTTCAGAGAAGTCTAAACAGAGTGGAGTAACTCCTCAGCTTCTGCTGTGCCTTCCAGGCTTTAGGTGTTGCAGATGCTAAAGTCAGGAGATTGGTACTTTAGTTTTGTTTCCTGAATGTAGTTAAAGTTCTTTATACTTCTTGTCAAAACAGAGCATAACCTTGCCTCCTGTGGGGGGAAGGAACACTATGGATCTAGCTGTTCAGATAACTGTTTGCCCCATGATGAATGAGGTTCCTTGAGTTACTGTCAGTAAGGACTTGTAACCTGTTCTCCGTGGTTCTTTTGTGTTACTAACTTACAGGCTTTAGAATAACGTATGTGTGGGTTGTGTCTATTTTAGCCTTTATGCCTTCTAGAGGATTTTTTTTGAGGCCAGAAGAGTACGTGTAGTTCTGCTTAGATAATTCAAAGTATATGAAGTGTGTATGTTCACTGTGATTTGGAATTACTGTGGGTTTAGACCACCAGCTAAGTTGCAGCCCCTCAGTTGATTGTGGTGACTAACAGTGTGCACAAGTCTTACTTGAACTTACACGAAACAGTTTGGGTTTGAATTTGAGCTAGTCTGTATTTGTTGTAAGGACAGTTCATGTACATGGATAATGATTATGAATCAGTTGAAGTGCGACAGACTAAGCAAACATACTATTTAGGTTCAGTGGTTCTTGTGCTGTTAAGCATATCCCAAATGATTGGGTATGAGGACAGAATGTTGGGTAAATTGTTCATGAGTTAATGCTGCTGCATATAGTGTCTGACTAAAATACTGCTTCTAAAAAAGTGATGAATTAATTACTTGTTTGTCTTTTATTTTTTGAAGTATGTATAGAAAATATGATTCGTCTAGAATAAAAGCAGAGGAAGAAGTCTTTTCAAGTAAGAGGTGCTTAGAATGGTTCTATGAATATGCAGGTAAGGGTGAAATGCAAATTTCTTCTTACTAACAATTAAATCTACATTGGAATAAAGTCACATTAACTGATCATTTCCAAGAATTACTGTAGAGGTTTTTTGTAAAAAAAGAAGCTTTTGTAAAAAAGCTTCTTAAAGAAGCTTTTCTGATGTTCTGTGTAGTGTGAAGTTTAAGGGTTCCAGGGGCAGTTTTATCTTCATCTCTGTCGTGGTTTAAACACAGCCACACAGCTCGATCACTCACTCAACCCCCCCCCCCCCCCCC
>NDXB01013294.1:0-18914 GCA_002631895.1 Agapornis roseicollis | reverse complement strand
CCTCTCCTCTCCTCTCCTCAGCAATTAAACTGGCACAAATTCCTTCCTAGTGTAACTGTCTTCCTGTCAATGAATGTATGCCTGAGTGCAGCTGTCCTGATTATGTTTGGTTCTACAGCATGGTACAGGTTTTGAATTCCAGAGTTTAGCAGCCAAACACTAAAAAAGCCCATAAAATCAGTCATTGGCTCTGGGTCTCCCGCAGGACTAATGAATAAAACAATCAGGACGCTCTAAGACAAGGCATATCTGAGGAATAATTTTGCATAAAACGATCTAAGAGACATTTAAACAATGGGTAAAGGTTTCTTCCCTTCTCCTCCCTAGCAGATACTAATTTAAAAACCACTTATTTAACCTCGAACTTCCCCTCCCAACCTGCCTCAATTGCACACTAAGGAATCAAAACCAGTCAAGTCAGAAAGATATAAATGTTGCTTTTCCTTTTTGTGTTACAGCTGTGTTTAGAAGCCCAAGCCAAGAAATTTGAACCAAACACACTAACATATGCTGGTACAAGGATCTGCAAATGTTTTTTGCTGGTTGTTTTGTTTGTTTGGTTTGGTGTTTTTTTGTGAGGTGCACTGCTTAGCAATTTAAAAAGTATCCAATCCAAGTTAACGTGAAATGAGAACTTCCCAGTTTTCTCAGGGGGGGAAAATGGAGATCTGATTATTTAAAAAATAGAATATAATATTTTCTTAATCTTTTCTAAAAAAGAAGGCATTATTTCCTTCTCTCCAGGTAACATTTCTGCAACGATCTTCCAGGACCAGTAGCTATTCTGATCCACAACAGGGGGATACACTCTCTTTCATTTTCAGTGCCTCACTTGAAGGGACAGGATTTTTGAGAAGCTAGTGGCTCTTAGCCACTGGGACAGGGAGTTTCAGAAGCATGGTCAAGCAATTCTCTACATGAAGATGTGCACCACTCAACTGGGGCTCATGCTCTCTTCCTCCAGCCTGCCTCCCTTTTCATCAAAGCTGCCTGCTCTCACTGGATCTATTGGCTGTGCCCTGGTACTGCACTACAGACCAGAGGGAGGTGGAGTTGGGGCTGGCTGCCAGTGACAAGCTGCTTGGCAAGTAGGAAATTTAGATGTCTGGGATCACAACAGGCAGTCTTTAATCATCAAAACATCATCATTACCCATCACAGGGGCCTAGCCCTGAATCTGATAGTATGGCACAAACCCATTATGTTGCCAATTTGCCTGATGAATTACTGCAGGCTCAAAAGCTCCTCTCAACTCTAGGGCAGCCCCTAAGTCACTAGGATTTTGCTGACCTGCTCAATGCAGTCAGATAAGATATGGTGCAACATTAGGAATTCTCATACAGCAGAGACAGACCAGTTCTTCCTCTTTGCATCCTCACTCCTTTTACGGGTACCTTCCCTCCCCCCTTCCTTCAACTCTCTGCCTAGTCTGCAATCACAGAGCCTCGGAGATGTAACCCTGCTCATTGGTATCTTTCCTGGCTGCTCTGCTTTCAGTAGCTCTCCTTGCAGACAATCATCAAGAGGTGCATCAAGTTGTGGGAGACAGATAAAACAGCATGTCAACAGTGAAAAAGAGTAGTTTATTTGTATTAGTCTAAACCCTTGGGGTAAGGGGCACTATTATTTTGTGCATGTAGCTTCCCTCATTCCCCAGATGAAGAGCTGGCAAGACCCTATACTACAGCTCCAGCGGCAGAAGCATGGATACTGACAGGCTGCAGATGTGCTTGCTGACAAGCTGTTTAAAGCTGGAAAGGTCTTTGATTCAAAAAAGAACCTGGCTGGGCAGGAGCATGAGCTGGCCATGTAGGATCTCATAGGATCATGTTATTGACTTGTTTTAGTGAGGTGAACGGGTGAGTGAAGTTGGTCTGTAAAATTCTGAAGTGCATTTTCTGGACTCTCCTAAGGGAGTGCAGCATGTTTATTCTGCTTCTTGCATACTATTATCTGTTCTCTGTGCTGGGATGCTGTGATTTCCTCCTTGGCTGTATTCCCATTGTATCTTGAGCCTGGCCATATTTATGCATGAAGTGCTAAAAGGCCTACATTGGGGTGACTGTGAAAGGTGAGGGGCACATCTTGTGTGCCAGTGTTCAGACTGGTGGAAATGAAGTGTGGGTACAATGTGTGTGTGCCAGCGGAACTGGGGGAGATATTGTCGGTGCTGCTTGTCTCTGCAGCTTGGTGTGGTTAACTGAGGCTTGTACCTTGGTATGCCTACTGAAAGCACTAGATGTCTTAAATGCCTACTAGCTTCCCACTGCCAGCTCTGTCCTTCAAATTGTGCATGTATTTTTATATTCCCAGAAACATGCAGCAGACGTAAGGTAGAGAGGCTAGCACAAAAATCTACTTTCTGTTTCTGAACAGATTGAATCTGTGAGGTGTAAAGTTCTTGACTAATGGCAGGAAATGAACATCGAACAGTCCTCATTCCTTTTGAAATTCCATTTCTAGATGCTAAAATAACCAAACAGTACTGCAGATTATTCATTGCGATATATAAATGACCATAGCTGTGGATGCACTGCAGACACAGGCAGGAAGGTCAGCGCTGTGTCTGGACTGAAAAAGAGATCTATGATGGATTATTGGTATCAAGTAATTGATTTTCAATAAAAGGACAAGTATTAACATGAACACTTGTTTATAGAATAAGGTTTTGTTTTATTTTGTAATTCACTGGGTTCCATCATTAGAGTTTGAGCTCTCATTGCTGTTGGAGGTGTACAAATCAAACAGTGGGAGACAGGCTTTTATTGAATGTTGGGCAATCCAAGGTACAGAACTTGCAGAGATTTGTTTATGTGCTAAATTTTGCATACTTTGAGCAGCCTGTGTGAGGATCATTTAAATAATAAAAGTTAGATGCTTGCAAATTTCTGCAGGATTAGTGCATTCAGCATTTAAAACCAGAATTCCTTTCCTACTGACAGTTGTGCAGTTAGAACTAGCACATGATCTCAATAAAGGCACTTTTAACTTGTCCTTGTCACTGGTTATGCTGATAAGTGTTCCAGCTGTGAGAAGTGAAGAGGTAATTCCATGCAGCTAAATAGACACTAAAAGTACAGTCAGTATGAGCAGGGAATAATGTGTCACTCTTAATGGTGGGCAAACAGTAGTTGTTTACATAGAGCTTGTGTTTGGCTAAGCATCTAAAAGGTCAAGAATTTTTCCAAGTTTCTGTGCCCTGGAGCAGAGTTATACCTGCTGACAGGACATCAAATTAATTAGTTAATTGTACCGAGAATAAAACAGAGCTACCAGAAAGTCACAGGGAAAAAAAACCATCAAGTGAGAAACATGAAACAGTGAATAAACGTCAAAATTGCCTATTCTGTATTTCTCTTTTCACCAGTTTGGCTATAGGTACAGCCATTGTGGTTTTGCGCTATGCCTGGCTGCTTTTAAATAGAATGAGAAATTTTAAATCACTGGCTTTCCTGCCAAATTTTCCAACCAACCCTGTGCACTGCTGCCGAAGAGTACAAGACAGAAGTCTGTCACTTGTTTATAAAGCAATTAGCAGGCCTCCAGAGAGCTCTGGGGGAGGAGGCGAACTCTTGGTTCATTTAGAAAAATTAACTCGGAATCAAGATATAAAAGCAATGAATAGCAGCAATTAGTCATGACAGCTTCCTTTTATTTTTTTCCCGGCAAACAAGAGAGCTTAGGCTCCGCGTGCCTTCTGAGACACTACTGTGTACACTCTGCAAGATAAGTTCCCACAGCAAATAACAAGTGAGTACATGAAATCTGGTCCNGATGTGTGCACATCCTTCCTTTTATTTTTTTCCCGGCAAACAAGAGAGCTTAGGCTCCGCGTGCCTTCTGAGACACTACTGTGTACACTCTGCAAGATAAGTTCCCACAGCAAATAACAAGTGAGTACATGAAATCTGGTCCCCTGGAAAAATATACACTCTGAGAGATTCCTCTCTTTGCTTTTTTAAAGCAAATATGAATATTCAGAAGGTCTTTAAATATAAATTGCTGTTTTCTAGAGTGTTTTTTGGGAGAGGGCTGGGCTCTGTATTGTAATGCAGAAGAGCAGTCAGCAGATGGCAATGTTGTATAGTTGTTGTATAGCAGGAGACAGCCACAGGAGCAAGTAAAGGGAAACCTCTGATAATCCCTAAATTGCCATGAGGGAGCATGGAGGGGCCCCTCCAGGCCTTTGGAGAGTTTTGCCCTCCAAGCACACTTTGCCTGAGTGCCTGTGTAGGCTTACTGCGGTTTAATTCCTATTTGTAACAGCAATCCAAAGTTTAAAGCCCCTCATTTTAAAGGGCAAGCCCATTATCATCGAAGAGCAATCTAATTAAACTAGTGCATTTCCATATTCTTTTAAAAACATGATTTCATAATGCTACATAAGTACAACGTGTTCTTTCCCACACAGATTGCAGTTTTAAAAAGATAAATGGGTCTGACGCATTTGCTTTTGCTGGAATCTTGTGTGGCAATTTAACTGATCTGTTGCTGCCTTTTCAGGCTTAAACTACAAAAATCAGCTCGTCAAACATGCTTCCTCAAGCTCTAATTTAAGTCAGTAATTTCCCAGAGAACCACTGTGGTTCAGGCATAATACAAACTAATTTATACATTAGTTATCTTTGCCAGGTCTAATCCCAAATCACTAGAAAGTTTCTCTTTGGCTTCAGCAAGTTCCAGATTATGCCTGCTGTGTGCTTTGCCAGCTAGAAAGTCAAAATGAACTGGTACTGCATATATTTCCACATCCCCCCTCCCCCCCTTTTTTTTTAACTACTGTGGAGAGCTATTAGGGTACTTTGATCTAAATATGTAAATAAAAGCTGCAAAAGCTTCCTGCTTCCAAAAGTACGTAAGGCACTGGGATGAGGTAAGAGAGCCTGCGGTAGATAGCTCAAGACACAAAATCCATGGAATAGCTCAGCATAAAGAACTTGGAGAGACTTCTGTAGAATACAAGGAGTAACAGATGTCTTGGAAGAAGAAAAGTGAGTAATAGTTTGAATAAAGCAATCTTTTGTTCAGATGATACCCTGCTGCATACTCTGAAATCTGAAGCATTGTGTTAGGAGCCAGAAGAGCAGGCATCATTTCAAACGTTAGTGAAATGTGAAGTACAAAGCTCTCTGCATCCAGAGTTTCATCTAGCAGCTTCATCTAAGGTCCAGAAATGGACATGTGTGCTGAAAGGCAAAATACAGTTATTTGTATCAAAATAACTGGTTTAGCAAAAGCAACGCTATGAACACCCTTCCTTGTTTACATGATAAGACTTGGTTTACTGTCTGTTGGGTTTCCCTCAGGGTATGAGATTGGCAAGAAGTGAGGCTCTATGTCAAACTCAAAGACGTGTGTAACTTAAGATGTAGTGCTAAATTGAAACTCCTGTCACACAGGAACTACTTACTAAAATTTATGTCAAGGTTAATGGAGTAAAAAGTATTGGAGTATTTTAAATGCTGATCAGACATGTTGCCAATCAGTATCACTGCAATTTTTTTATTATGTGCTGAAGGATATTTCAATGTTTCACAACATCTATGTCTTCTTTACAGCAACTTAAAGGGAATACCTCAGAAATTTTAGATAAATGGAGAATCTCTAGGAAAATTAAAGGTGAGCCTGAAATATTCAAATATCAGTAAATGTCGGTGTGGTTACACAGAAAATGTTGGGCACATGGAAACGCTGGTTGAAACAATTGGCAGGACCAAAGTATGTCAGATTAGTTATTAATAGCAGCCATGTTCAAGTGCTGGTTGCAGAGCACACATAGTAGCAGCAGGGAGTCATAATCCGATATCGTAGATTTGACTTCAACATAGACCAGAGTGTTAAATAAGAAAAAATAACAATGGAATTATGAATAGGGTTTGATTAATAACTTTGATAGTTTCAGTTGTTTAATTAGGTACAGGACAGACACATTATGGTACTTGTTAAAGCCTTTTAAGTTTTCTGACAGTATCCTGCTGCTGTTTTTTCACACCTTATGTGGAACTCAATCCATTGTCTGTTTGGACATTACTCGCTTGTGCCAGTTTTGGTACCTTCTTTGTGAAGTGGAATTTTTTTATATTGGAACTGGCTTGGGAATTCTAGACTTGTGTGCTTTCAGTATTTGGGTTTAGCCCAAGACATTTCATTGTTGCTTTATTTTTAATCTTCCAAAACCTTGTGTAAGAACCCATCCAACCTGAAACAGCATAGAAGAGAGGCTGTCTCTACTTATTCATTAACTGTTAATGCCACAAAATGCACATTACTTAGGTATAGTTTTCAATGTATGTGGCATAGCTTCAGATTGGTTCCGAGCTTGTAGTGCTGCTTACAGGTGTGATTTTCATACCTGCAGTGCAGTTTTACAAAAACTGAGCAAATGTCAGCCATAACCAAGGCTCTGTATGAGCTGAAAAAATGTATTTATAAAATGGCTGAAAAGTCTTGTTTATTGTCAGAACAGAAGGTAGCTTTTCACTCACGAGCTCTGCTATTGTACTGCGGCTATTTTTGCACCTACAATCTTTTGGTAAAAGAAATCACTGAATCAAGTAATGGCAGGCTGCAATCAGCTTAATTCCTTAGTTTGCTGCATGCCTAATTTGTTAGTTTCTGTTTCCATGTCTAACACAAATTATGTAAACTATCACCTAGAGGAGGGCATCACAGATTAGTAAAAGGCCTGAGTAATACACAAAAAAAAATCCCTGACCTTAGTGAATTTTGGGTCAGCCTTTTAGGTTTTCAGACATTAGGCAGACACTATGGAGAGGTCTCCTGTTGTTATAACACAACACTAAGAGAATGGTTTCTCAGATTTAGATGGCAGGTGGTATTTTTCGCTATAGGGCCCAGAACAGTCACTTCAGGTTCCTGTTGTGTTTGTGAGCTATACACTTTAATGCAGTTTTGAGACTGTTGGTAAAAAATCTAAAATGATACTTTACAGATTCCAAAGAACAAGATCTACTAATATAGAGAAGAATGATTCTATTTTCACCTTACTGCCAACATTTGGTGTTAAAGGGTGTATGTTTTATTTACTGACACAGGCAGAAATTTTTACTTTTGAATTGTGTTAGGAAGGTAAAAAAAAAATCATTCAAAGAAGGCTTGAGTCTCAGCAAAAAAAAAGAGCCTTGAGCTCAGGTCTTTGGAAATATAAAGATTTTCAATTAATTTTTAGTTTAAAATAGAAAATTACTAATTCTAGGAACCTATGGTATCCTAAAATTAAGGTAAAGCTTCAGTTAATTTACTGTTTCTGGCTCTTTCACTACATTGAGAATTGCCAATGTTAGATTTCACAATGTACAGCTATTATAGACTTTTGTTGTCAGATGGGGGCAGTGCAAATAGCGCTCAACTCAGGAGCTGTTATCCAGTGGTCTAAGACCACTAATACATGGTCATTTCATGCACATGGAAAGCAACCCACTTTATGTCATGAAGTTATTGCATATTACATTGTTAAAATTTCCTTGCTAGATTAATTTATTAATATTAATGAGAGGGAGGGGAGGAATTGGAAGAGACAAACAGTAAAGCATAATATCTAAATAAATAGTCTCCCCACAAGCAGCATGGAGAGCAGTTACTAGGCAATGGTATGTGTCTGGCCTTCTGCTTAAATTTGTAGGACGTTTTTTGCTTAGAAGATTTAGAAATTTACGGGCAATTCCAAAATTATATGCAAAATTACATGAAAGTGTGTTGGCTACTGATAGTTACGTTCCCTTCAGGAACTGAACATAAGTCAGAGTAGCTGAGGTGGTAAGATTGACACAAAGGACCTGTATAAACAGGAGAGTCTTTTGATCCTTTTCTTCAAAAAGCTGTTGATGGGTCATGATCTAAGAACATGTGCAACAGGAAAGGTGCAAAAAGGATGATAAGACATGATCACGCTTGCATCTGCTTCCAAATTACAAAACTGTGTATGAACCTACCTTCTGGTATTTCTTTGATTTTGAAATGAGTTGCCATGACCTGCAGGTCAGGAATGGAACTTCATAGATAAAAGTTATTGTCATTTGACAGACCAAACTTGGAAGAAAGTGAAGCACAGTTCTGTTTGAAAGGATAATAGGATGTGTTTTGTGAAAAGTTAAAATTTACAAGCATTATTAATGTAGAATAATTGATCAGGCAAAAGGCTATTAGAAATAAAACATCAAGGTAATTAGTAGTAGATATAGTGGAATACAAAGCTAATTAGTCTAATTTGTAAGTTGTTAATTATTCAAAGTAATCAGCCCTGGGATGCTTGCAAAAGCAGTCTCACTATATGTTTTAAAAAAGTAACAGAAAGACTTACATATTTGGATTCCAGCAGAGCTTATGTATAAACCTTTTAAAGATGCACACTGTCTTGGGATATTTGCATGGTAAGAAGCTTTATAAAACAAAGGTGCAAAATTCTGACCCTCTCTCCAGTGTTATGTATCACATTTCTGGAGCTGACATTATTCTCTTTGTCCATACCAGGGAGACTGAAACATTAATAGTAGCATAGGATTTCTGAATTAAAGCCTATCTTGAGGCATAATTAAAGTAGGGTGTCTAATTATCTGAAGAAAAAACTGTATCATCCTTTGCTCTTAATGCATACAAGATAAATTAGATGACATTTAATTAGAAGCAAAGCATGGATTAATACTTATTTAATATCACTGTAGAAGCTTCCCTCTAGTGCTGAGAGATTGTCCGGTGAATTGGGCAAATATTTGGCCTGTGTCTGCAGCTAAATAAATAATTTGCAGTGAACAATTTACTTAGCCAAATTTCTACTGTTTCTGAAGCAAGAATGTGATTTCTTTAGGCTTAGCAGCTATCTGATGAAGAGCTTTTTATTTTTAGTGCTTTTTGAGGAATTAAAAATATTCAGAATACGAAAGTCTGAACAATATTGTTTAGCTATAAATGGATGGATTAAGTCCTGTGGTTTTGTTTTCCTGGTTAGATGGCTGTATCCACAGCTGTAGTTGAAGTAGTGAAATTCCTTTTGGACTTAACTTCTGTTCACATTTATACTGGTCAACTGCCTCCCTCTGGACTTTGTAGGAGATAGCTAGAAAACAACTGCAAGTTGTGATTAAATAGGTCCTTTTTATTGTAAGTAAATATTTATGAGAGGAAAAAAATTCCTGTATTTATTTTCTGTTCTTTCTGTCATATTTGGTCCATGCCTGAGAATAGGAAGGCAGCAGTAAAGCATGCTATGCTATGGAAACAGTGGCACCCACACTCTGTATTATAAAACCTTATGGGCAAGTGTCATGGATTTAAACCATCCCTAATTTCAGTGCATAATATTAGATCTAAAAAAGGTCTCTGTCTTAGTCTCTGCTCTTTAGAAAGCTGTAGAGGTGGACAGCCTATCTTTATATTTTCAAGCTGCTGCATCCAGCTGAGGACAGGTTGGTGGGTGGTAGCTTTCTGCCTGGATCCATTCCAACAAATTTCAGTCATATAGCAAGATGTTAGGGAGGATAAATCTTTTCTCTGTAAGAGATGAATCTTTCTCTATAAGTAGTCTCAAGCATCCGAAGTTATGAGTTGGTCTTAGCTCCTTTTGTATGGCTCCTAATGGGAAGACTCCCCAGTGCTGCCTATGTTTGCCCTGAGATGTTGGCTGTCACTGACTTGGATCTCAGTTTAAGCTCAGTGACTGTATCTGTTGTATGCTACACTTGTTTTTAGAAATATGTGGGACCTAACAGGAGTCTTGCTACCTTCTGCTGGAAACACAGTATCCTTACCCTTCTTCTTCTACCTTCATTCTGGCTCAAGCTGTCTAAGGTGAGAGACACATGAAGTCCAAATTCTGGAGTAGTGCCTGTGGCATCACAGCATTTCAGTACCTCATTGCATTGGACCAATATCAAAGAAGCATTGCTGCTCCTCTCTTAGACACAGACATCTTAGAGCATGATTCCAGCTTGTCCTAAGAGATGTATTTTAAACTGCTTTTATTTTATTTTATTTTAGACATGTAGCCACTCTATTGTGTCTTCAAGGAGATCATAAGAACATGGATGTTTGGGGAATTAGCAGTGTCCCCCAGCTGAAAGTGAACCGTTTTTTGTTTGAATCTGTCATCTTCTGCCATCTGTGCTACTAGAGAGCAGTTAAACAAACCATGATGAAAAAAAGAAGAGAGAAAGACAGTAGTATTACATTCATGATTTGCTGCCCAAGTTTTCATTTGGCTGTGGAAATGTGTTGTAGAATGACATTGTCACCAAGAAGTGAGAAGGACAAGGGTTTCTATAGGTAACAAGAGCAGTCAGAATTATAACAGTGTCTGTTTAAAACACAAAAAAAATGTTGAAAGAAAGCCAGAATCCCCCAGTAATATCTAATCTGTGGAGTAGGAAAGGAATGTCATATAGCAACATATAGTGCTGATTGCTGAAGACAGCATTCTGTGGAAAGTGCTTTCTGAATTTGGGCCCGTGTTACCAGTTCCCTTGTCCTTAGAGACAAAAAATTGAGAGCTGCTGCAATTTATGACTGCCCAGGAATGTATTCTATGAGGGTAATTTAAAATATCATAGCCACAAAGTCCCAGATTCCATATTTAAACTCTTGGCTTTTTGTTGGTTTTGCTTGTTCATTTTGGTTTTGAGGGAGAACTTATCTGCACTTTCTTCAGGTGTCAATGTATGCATTAATCTCAATATAAACAATATAAACCAGTCATTGCCCAAATCTAATCTATACTCATGTATGAGTACTGATTAGTATTCTGTGAACAAGAATGTGTGTTTTGAACTCACCAATTATTACAGCAGATTTTTAATAATTCTCTTCTTGTAACCCTCAATTTATCTTTATTGCATTTATGAAATAAATGTAGGAGCTCCCAGGAGGTGAATGCAATATTATTTTGTGCTCACCTCTCATCAGGGACTCTGGCAGAAGTTTACAAACATCAATTAAGTTTCACCATGTTGCCATCTGGGAAATAACTTTTCTTATACCATGTTACAGATGGATAAACAAGCAGGAGCTAAACAACTTGGCCTGGATCATCTAGCAAATTTGGAATAGAGTCTTCACGCTGCCTCCCAGTCCCACACTTGGGCCTAACCTGTAAGTATGCTGTCACATAGTTTATTTATATTTTGAAACTGTTTTTAATGAACTAAGTTACCATTTCTTTTTCTTCTGAATCATCCAGAACTAGCCAATATTTAACTTTATGAAGCTTTCACATATTCAGGCTAGTATTTATAGTTAAATATAATGTTTACCCTCACCTTTGTTTGCTTTCAATCTGTGTATGCTGCTAGCACAGGATGATAGCAAGCAAAGCACAAATAATTCTTTGTGGTTTCTTTTAAGATGTATTCCCACTGACAACAGTGGCTTTTGGATCAGTTCCTCATGCTTATGTTATAAATTGATCTCTCCAGTTCCTCAATTAGTTGTACTTTTCCTTGCACAAAATCCTTTCCATTTTCTAATGCTTTTATGGTGGCAGTTGGTAAGGCATGCACAAGAAGATGTGGAGCTGTTTATTCTGTTGTGGATTCTCATACACTTATTGAGTCAGTCTAGACTGATTACAACTTCCTTTTTTTATTTTATTTTTTGTTTTTATTTTTCATTATAGAGCTTTCACCTGTATTGTTGATAGCCCCTTTCAGCCTAACAGTATTACATCAAATTGTGGGTGGAAATGAAAGCTGCTGGTTGCAATTGCTCTCCTTCAACTTCAGCTCTAGGTAATTAAAATTTTCATGTGCGGTTTGGGTTTTTTAAAGGTCATTTCAGTTCTCCTTTGTGTGTGATATTTATTATAAAGGCAGAAGGACCACTACTAGAGTAGTCACTATGACACTGGAGGATTTACTTCGATGTGAAAAATGGGTCAAACTATTGAAGTTCCTGGAATTAGTTCTCCTGGGGAGATGGTGGTGCCAAAGAGAGCTTGGAATGTTACTGTACTGATAACTTCCAAATTTTAGGGGCAGTCTCTTAGGAGAAAGCTATCCTTACTAACCTATGAGATTTAGAAATGCCTACTGGTTCTTCTGATTTTGGCAGTGAGATGGACAATCATTAAAACAGATGGGGAGGTACACTATGATAATTATTTTTGTAATAAAGAATTATAAAAATTATTTATTATAAAAATAACCCACACTATTATTTAAAAAATATGTCAGCTTATACCTCAAATATTAGCTTAGGGAACAGTCAGTGGAGTTCTGCTACTGAGGTGGCTAGTTACTATTATGTATTTTCCCAAATGAAATCCAAACATATGACGCATGCATTAATCCCAGCAATGTCACTGTATAAAGTATAATTAGCAATGTTGCCTGTGTATAAAGGAATATAAGTTAAAAATGTGAAGAAGATCCACATAAGGGTTTGAAACTGCCCAAAGTGGCCTTTTGCTTTAAAAGGGACTAGCAGGCTGTCAAGTAGCACAGCAGTCCCTAACTGACTGCTTGCCATCTGGGCAAGTGATAATCATAGCTAATCGTGCCCAGGGGACACCAATGCTTCCAAAGCAGATGGGAGCAGCCAGGGGATGGAAGATCAAAGGACATCTTTTAAGGAAGAAGTGATGGGAAAAAGAAGATTCGAAATAGAAACTCTGAGGGATTGGGAAGAAGCAAAAGATAGAGAATCCCAAATCAAATCCTCTTCTGTTTAAAAATTTTATTTCTTTTGGTTGTGCTAAGCAACCAGATGCTGGGACTTTAGCTCTACATACCTAACAGTGCATTCCATGTGAACCTTTAGAGCTAAGGGAAGTAGAAAGTTTTCTTTTTATCTTTTATTAAGTTTTTCTGTAAGTTTTGTAATTCTCATTATGTAGCTTCAATCAATAAATTTTACCTTATCTTGGCTTGAGTTTTGATTGGTTTCAGGGTGCTGGTAAATGCTGAGATCAGTTACTTCTTCTAGGTAAGGAATCTTAAACTTCACTGCAGGATTCTGTTTTCCATTTTTATTTCAGTGTCCAGCAAATCTATTGTTCTTGGCTTCCAAAAAGCATCTCAGTACCTGCCCAGCTGCACTGGCCAGTTTGCAGTCTGATGATAGAGATCTATGTGGAAGAAGCCCCTTTTGGCTGACAGCATTAACTAAGTACAGAATAGCATGACCCTCAAAGAAGCTGGTGGAATCCCAACATTGATTTTACAAAAATTTGACAAAATGAAAAGGTGATACTTCGTCTTTTAATTTTTAATTAAAAAAGCTATTCTTACCTTGCTAGAGAGGATAAGACAAAGAGGGGATTTTTGATAAAGGTAAGAATGGAAGAATAAAATATCTGAGGTGAAGGATATTGAATGAAGTATTAAAAGATAAAAGACACTGCTCTGATACGTTCTGTAAGCAAGAAATCTGTTCCAGACCTGGAAGAAGTTTAGCAGAATAGAGCCTGAAGCAAATGTCAGAGTTTGAACTGAGTAGAAAATCCTATCCATGTTCTAAAACATGGGTGCACCCACAGTAGAGTTAGTAAATCATATGTAGTAAAACAGTTTTCTTTACCTTAATGCTGAGTTAAGGAACTAACATAAAGCCATCTTAAGACATAGACATGGCCCTCCTTTTTTGTGCCGTGCTTATAATAGTTACAAACATTGTAGTGCTTATAATACAGACACTATTTCTAGGATACTAACTTACTGTAAAGTGGAAACTTGAGAATTTTCTTTGCATATGTTTGTACCTTTTATAAAGTGTCTTTATTTGTGTTCCCTTTTGCCTATATGGTTAGTGTTTTCTACTAGTGAATTCGCAAGGTCTTGGTAGAATTTTCCACAGGGCCCTTAAAAAGGAGCACTTCTCTCATTAAATCTCAGGGGAGCAGCTCTCCTAATTGGATTTAAAGAAGTACTGTAGGAACTTTTATTAAATGGAGATATTTCTTTTTAATAGCAGAATTGTTTTTTTTTGTCTCAGATGTATTGTTCGCCTGCCCTCTGAAAATCAGTTATAAATGCCATGTAAATATTCTTTCATTCCTGTTCTATTCAAAGAATTAGAAATTCTATTGAAAAAATAATGATCTTTAAAGACAAAATTACTTGCACTGTGATGAAGACAACACAGCCTTGGCTATTTTTTTATCTCACGCCATTCTATAATATGTCAAACCATCCTTACATAGCAAGCTCAAACTTGAGAAGTTCTTTAATCAAAACAGGGAGCTGGGTTCCTAAATCATGGAAGCATGGAGCTCAAAGAATATTTATGAAACTTAACTGACTCCCAACACCCATCTGACCTATTCTTGAAATCTTAGAAGGTAAAGTAGATTCTCATCCTCCATAGCTTGCCTCATCTTTTCTTTTGATTCACTTTCCTGACTGTTAGACATCTAGAACAGTTTTCTGAAATGCAACTTGAAGTCCTAAGAGCACACCTGGCTGATTTGTTCGTTCAGTCCTTGAAATGGGAATTACTTTTTAATGAGGTTTCAGCCATGCAGTTTGATGGAGGAGGAAAGACTGTGTCCTTCTCTAAGTAAGTGAAAGGTCATTTAAATCATGAAAAGGACCAAGACTTGTGAATATTCACTGAAACTGTTGGTTATGCATAAAAGCAGAACCCTTTCTGTGGCAAAACTGTCACCAGCATACCATCAGTAGTAGGATTTCATCCACAAGTTTAGTATCATGGGCCAAATGATGCACAGAGAAGGCTGCGGCTATTGCCAGACTGTGCATTATAACAGTCAAACACAGAGAAATGTGATAAACTTCTGACTCCAAGGGATGACCCCCACAGAGGTAACTTTGGTGTGATGAAAACTTTTGTGTCAGGATTCATTAAAAAGTGAAGAGAGTCTCCTGAGATGGTTCCTGTTGTAGGATTGTCAATTGGTACCTATTTTGTAACCATCCATGAAAAGTTTTTCTTTTCACTTTCAGGTTATCTAGTGCTTGCCCTATGCATGACTATACAATGTCACAGTGTTTTTTTTATACAGTTCTGAAGTTCTTTTTGTTGGCTTGTCTCATTTATGCCAGGAAACCTTTGGTACCACTCATAAGGAAAGAAAAAAAAAGGTAACTTTGAGGATGGCAAATAACCTTTAGCAGGCAAACAAAGGCTTACTGTTCTCTACTATCTTAAAGCAAATGAGTTCAACTCCTTAGATCCTTGCAATATCTATCTGTCCCCTGCCAGTGACCTGTTCTATATGATTGCATCTCCAGCACAATATTGCTTAAAATGAGCAAGTAATTCCCCATTGTTAGCTGCCAGGAATGCATTTCTTCTGTGTTTTTCTAGTTAATTAAGCCTTTAGCTAAAGTGATTATTTAACCTAGAACAGTTGGTGTATTCAACCTCTCTTATTTTTTCCAATAAATGAAATGCAAGAAGTGGGTAGTAGTAGTAAGATATTGTAATTAACATTTAGTTCTGTTAATTAAAAAATACAACCAAAAAACCCAAACCCAAACAGAGGATGAAATTAGTCAGTTACTGAAGTGAATTTAGACTGAAACATGTAAAGCTGCTTGTGCATGCAGTGAAAACCTAGGTATTAGGTTATAATCAGGTGTTTGATGATGTAAATGAAGTGATGCACTTCTTGATGTCTACATTGAATCATCTGTCTAATTAGGAGCAGATTCAAGTATCTAAAATCTCCTCCCTTCTTCTCCTAGGTTGCCCCCCCCCTTTTCTTCCTTCCAACTATTTGACGTTTACACCTTTGCTCTACATTTGTCCTGATACCCACAAACCACCCTTTCTCTGTGCAGGCATTTGCTTCGTATCCTCACACACCTTCTGCTTGCTAAGTCCCTCCTCCCTATTTCAGTGGTCTACTGTCTTGCCTTCTTTCTGGGGCTGTTCGTGCCTTCAGCTGGCCCATAGTCTGGATCTGCTCCAGAAGTTTCCTTCAGAGAAGCTGCAGCTGTGTTAGATAAAAGAGCAGGAGCACCTAGGGAAGATGGTAACATAGAAGAAGAGCTGTGTGGTTGTCATCAGTGTTTCCTAGTATTAGTCTACATAGGATAAGTTTAAGGTTGTAATGTTTCCTCTGGACGTATGTCTGGAAGATATGATCTGTTGTGAGACAGGACCAAGCTGGAGAACAGATTTGCTCTGAAGGTATGATAATCCCACAAAAAATATAATGAGAAAAATGTGCAGTTGTCAACAGCAAGATGCACTAATGAGAACATCCGTATCTTATTGAAGCAATATAAAGTCAAGGTAGAAAGCTGCCTTTTGGGAAAAGGTAAGCTTTTACACAGAATAAGTGCACTTGTATGCTCTACTATTTTTAAAAGAGTATTCATGCATAAGTCTGTCTTTGTTCTTTTTCTTATGTGAAGTTTGGAGTGGGGAAGCAAATTCAAATCTAAATAAGGATCCAGAAATGTTCTCAAATTTTCATGAGTTAGCAAGCGTCACTATCTTTTCCTAAGCAAGAAGCAATAGGTCCAGAGGAAATGCCCTCAAGTTATGCCATAGGGGAAGCTTAGACTGGATATTAAGAAAAATGTCTTCACTGAAATGGTGGGAAAGCATTGGAACAGGCTGCCCAGGGAAGTGGTTGAGTCATCCTCCCTGGAGGTATTTAAAAGACATTTAGATGTGGCACCTGAGGACATGGTTTAGTAGTGGATTTAGCTGTGCTAGGGTAACAGTTGGACTTGATGATTTTAAATAAATTTCCAATCTAAACAATTCTATGATTATTTGCATGCCAAAGAACTACTGATGTCTTAATTAGATGTTCTAAAGCTAATGGAGATGGGAAGAAACATGTTAGAAAAGGAAAACCCATGCAGATAAGGTGTGGTGTGCTTCAGTCTTCATAATGGGAAGAAGGGTGGCAACAAGAGGCATATGTAGAATTATAAACGGGAAGTCTTTGCCTTACAGGGATGTCAGAAGCTGTTTACTAAAAAGCAGTCAAACCACTTTTTGTTTTTCATCACTCGAAGTCCTTTGGTGGGTTCTGTGAATCTTTTCAGTGATGTTATGGGGAGGTGGTGTTTCACCATTTTATCGTCATGTGTGTTGCCATTAGGTTGATGTTCAGGGGTTCTAACCCACTTGGGTTGCATTGTGGCTCCGTACTGCAAGGGTATGTGTTTCAAGAAGAGATCTTTCCTCTCTACTTGTTATTTTCTTTTTTTAATACAACAATTCCTAGCTTCCCTTGGGGAAGGAGCCTGCATGTGTGTGATGGTCAATCTGGCCACAGTGTACTGCTTTTGGCTTGTTTGTAGCTTTCTGGAGGGTAGCCTTTTTTTAGGATTTCTGTGTGTGCCTGCCACTTGTGATATAGCTTACTGACTCCTTTCCTTTTCTGCTGTGAGCTGTTCCCATCTTCTGGCTTTTGGCAGCTGCTGAACTGTCACAGTTCTCTCTGGACAGCAAAGTGAAGCCCTGTGGATTGCAAAACTGTCTAGGAGCCTCCTAAAGAAGCTAGCCAGTCCTATTCTGGGCTGTTGGTTACAGTGGAATGGGTAATACTTCTTTTAATAAGTGTTTCAAAGTGAAGTTATAAATAACATTGAATGTAATTGGATCTTTAGGAGTAGTAATCCATTTTGAAAAGTTATTGTGTGGTCTAGGTAGCTGCCTAGGACCTGTAAATAACTGGTTTGAATAGCTCATCTGCAGAGGTGCTCAGGAGATCTGCTTTGGGAGAAGGGTTGTGCTGAGGTGTTGGTTTCTGCCTTTGCATGTGAAATTCAGGAATCCCTGGCTGCTTCCATGAAAAAACAATGGCAATTTCAGTAAACCATTACACTTTCATTCTTTACCTAACAATTTGGAATTAAAGCTTAGTTTGTGGTTATAGAGCAATACACTACTGCTAACACTACCACTGGATGGAGAACAGCAGATGTTGTTTTATTCACAGTTTTAGTAAGTTTTAAGCTAAGATCTGGTTTCTGTAGCATGCAAATATGCACAAGTATAATGCTACCATCTGTATCTATACCTACATATTGTCTCAGTGTAAAAAGAAAGTTATTTAGCAGACTCTCTTCATTGCTGTCTCAAGGTCCTATGTTTTTTTACAGTCAGTTTGCTAAATGTTGCCTTTTGTTATTGTTGCTTAGTTGAGAAGAGGATCAGGCATTCTGATCACTAGTATGCTTCAATTTTGAATCCCAGATCCCTGCTCTAAATAAAGTAGTAAAGACACCTGAACTCTTATTTTTCACTGCAGTTGAATACTCTAGATTATAGGGTATTCTGCCTCAGCTGCCTTCATATATATATATATATATATATAGTAGTTTTTGTTTTGTTTTGTTTTGTTTGGGTTCTTNCCATGGGAAGTGATCTGCTTATAGCCCATGTTACTGGAGTTGGGGAACTAAATGAAGATCAATTGGCATTTTAAATATGACCATCTTAGATGCTCACTTAAAAAAGGGCAACTCTATAGTTTTTTTTTTTTTGTTTTGTTTTTTTTGGGTTCTTGGTTTGTTTTGGTTTTTTTTTTTTGGGGGGGGGCAGAGATGTTGTTTAAGCTGTTCCACTTTGGACATTATACTGAAATATTGTGGGGTATGAAGATGAGAACCCAAGTGTCCCAATTCCAAGCTATGTGTCCAAGTGATCAGTTATTTAATCTTCTCTCCTGCACTTGGGGATCCTTTTGATATCTCATCAAAGAGGAGTAGCTGTCCTGGGTTCAGCAGTTGCAGTCAGTTTTTCTTCTCTTTAGTAGCTGGTGTTTTGACTTGGCCCAGGAACAAGGCTGATAAGGCTGGTGTTTTTGGTTGTTGCTGGGCAATGTTTGCCCTGACCAGGGACTTTGTGAGCCTCATGCTCTGCCGGGGAGGAGGGGAGGCCGGGAGGAAGGAGGGACAGGACACAGGCTGGCCCGGGAGGTATTCCATACCATAGCACGTCATGCCCAGGGGGTAACTGGGAGTTACCCGGAAGGAGAG